>JACXGJ010000373.1:0-133416 GCA_016801105.1 Esox niger
TGTGTGTGTGTGTGTGTGTGTGTGTGTGTGTGTTTGTGTGTGTGGGTGTGTTTGTGTGTGTGTGTGTGTGTGTGTGTGTGTGTGTGTGTGTGTGTGTGTGTGTGTGTGTGTGTGTGTGTGTGTGTGTGTGTGTGTGTGTGTGTGTGTGTGTGTGTGTGTGTGTGTGTGTGTGTGTGTGTGTGTGTGTGTGTGTGTGACGAATGTATGTAGGATAGAAAGGAGGGGGAGGAGGAGAGGGGAACAAAATACTAAAATCCTAGACCCAGACATTTTACAAAGTGACACCTAGCCAGTTAGAGGAGAGCTTTAGAGCTCTAACTGCCAACAGTACCCAAGCTAACCCACAAACAAAATAATAAATACAAACAAAATTCAAATAGACTGAGTACAGGTACAATCTGAATCACTATCATTACCAGCCTACAAGTGACAGCTGAACAATCCTTCTTGCATGCAGATGTGTTCTAAATGTCATCAACAGATATATGAGTTGTAGAAGCAGCCTCATGGTTAGAAAAGTGAGACAGCGACAGTCTAGTTCGCACCAAGAAATCTGGCAATCGGCGGGTTGCTGTTATAAAACCATAGATTTCACTGCCCGCTGTCATGCCGCTTTCCCCCTACCCAAAACATCAGCTCCCAGTGCCCCCCAATGTGGCAGCCCCCAGCCACAAAACCAGCGTCCTGAACGTGTTGGTTTGTCTTCCGGAGGGGTTCACATTTGGTTGGAATTCAATGGACCATAATTCCAACGCATTCAGGCTAGCAGCAAAGTGCCCACAATGGATGAAAGATAAAAAAAATCATTTTTAGCGATTAAATTCAATTTCCTTCCAGCAAACATATGCAGTATAATCCCTGTCATAAAGGGTCTCCTCAAGAGAATACCATTATGTCTTAGTAATAACTTTTGTAGGGGCATAATTGCTTTTTCCACTAACTAAATCAATTACATGTTCACTCTAATTGTTGCTTCTCTTCAATCATGTAGCTGTTCTTATACTGTCTCGCTGGAAAGACAGAACACTCCCGTCGTGTATACAACTCCGCTGCACTGCAGTTTACTGTCGGTACAATCAGAGACATGGTAGCCATTAAGAACTGGAGAACTGAACCTGGGTGGGATCCTGAGGGAAGTGAATCTCATCAGGGCCTCTCAACATGGGCAGGCCTAATCACATGGGGTGGGTCTGGGCTCTGCTGATAAGGCTGGTGACAGACCTCTGTGAAGATCAGGAATAAGCGGTGGGATCTGAAATCTTTCTTTTAGACAGACGCAGACTTGGATGATTTGATGTCTTTGCGTGGAACAATTTCAAGTGCTTTTATGAGGCCAAAAAACTGCTTCAGGCAGCAAACAAAACTGATAAATCACTTATCAAAGGACCGCTAAAGACAAAAGAGGAAAATCACTCTGATTCGCTCACCCCGTTAAAGTGTTTACTATAGAAATGCTGGGGAAACCTCAGCATCTATTTCAGAGTTGAAAGTATGTTCTTCACAAGATTGGACAACTATGTGTCATTACATCAGAGTTCACTTTTTAATTCATGTAAACAGACAACTATGTATTTAAAGCTGAAATGTAATGCAGCATCATGTAAGACCTCAGTTTTATATTCTTCCTCTGAACTATATTTACATTTTACAGTCGGTTATTCAATCAGTTGGTTAAGTTAAACATTTCCCAGGTAGAATTCTTTGGACAATGTAGCAATATTTATTGACAGACTGCATCAGTTATTGCATTTAAAATCGCGGAAACTTTGCTGTTTCAAAAACAGGGTTGTTAGGAAGAAAGCCTACCCAACAGAATCCCATAAATATTTGTTTTATTATTTATACGGCGTTTCATATATACACCATAACACCTAATAAAATACTACTTTATTATTTACGATTATATTGTGCACTTCAAAATAGATATTACAATGTCCAAATCATGTAATTTGCAATTATGTACAGAAAATACACATGTGGCTATAGCTTACGGTGATTTGAGCTAGTATATTCTGGGGTCTGTGTTCACATAAAGAACACGTGAATAGCTGTTGTTTCTACTCAGAGAGGTAAGAGTGAAATCTATATAATACGCATAACCGGTGAGTGTGTTTTTCAGATTAGATTATTATTGTTGCAGGCTGACAGAAAACACCCACCTCCTTCTTGACGGTGCGCAGCAGCCTCTGACGCGTCTCTGCTTCTAAAACATACCAGATATGTTTTCATGTAATTTATTTAACATTTGCATCTGTTAAACATTATGAATATTTTATTTGGTTAAGATTTATACGGTACCGTTTTCTCTCACCTGCCATCGCTGCTGTTGTTAAGAAATTGCGTCCCCTTTGCGTAGCTTCTTCACACTGCTCCCACCAACTATGTAGCTTTGCGAGGCGAGAGAGCACAGCGCTCTAGCCTTTACTCACACCTCTTAAAGCTACAGCAATCTGTTATATTCGACTCTTGCAAGGATAATTTTCTAAAACGCTAACTAAAAACGATATACAACACTAAAACGTGGTAATTTTGCGCACATAATAAACATTTTCTTTTGTATTGTATGTGACGGTAGCATACAATATCTCAGAGACAGTGTACAAATCTGGAATGCCATATTGCTTGATTATTCAATAGTCGGATTTTTTGTCCACACAATTTACATACATTGACGTGTCCTTCTATAAGGTTAGGTGCCTATAATTAAACAATCCTTTTTATAATGTCTATCCATGGTAATGAACTAATGCTAACACTTTTTATGGTGACGTGCCTCATCACATACTTCATGCACATTTTCACTTTCAGTCCAGATATTACAGCTGTTTTTTGTTGGGTTCTTTTACAGAAGAGGCATTATAATCCATAACACAAAATTGACAGATAAAATAGTTATTACTGCATAGGCCTAATAATGTATTGGAGATGTTTGTGTATTTCTCTTCTATATGTCTTGTTTGGACACCGTATTCTAGGAATATCATTCCACATGCCGCATTCATCATCCCACTATATCCTGCGAAGGCGACATCCTGAGCCCAGGCCTGAAGCAAATTTGGTTACAAAATACACAAAAGCTTTCCCTCGCCAATAAGATGTGTTGCTAAGCAACCCCCAGAAACATATTAGCAAAGCTTATTGAGCAGATCCAGTGGTGTCCTGGTTTTATGGGCTTCATATCGAGAGGCAAATGAGATAATATACTGTTGGGGTGAATGGTTTATATAACACTGTATTTAAACACTTTAATATGACTGTACTTGATTAATACATGAAAGTACGCCTGTTATCAAGACGAGATCCTAATAAACACATTTGGCACCATCTGCTGGCCGATCGTTCCAATTACAATTGAGTTCATTGTTGCTCAAAATGGCAGACGTTTGCGGGATATCCTGCTCATGAAATCTGCATCGGCATTCTTCATAGCAATCAGCAACACATTATTCTGATATCATCGTGTGTTCAATTACTATGATAACAATATGGCAATTCCTTAACATACTATTCACAATATGTTTTTTACCAAGCAATTGGATTAAGAACCAGTTCCTATTGACAGCAATGACCTGGAGGGAATGTTATTGGGAGAAGGAATAAGGGGTTACCGCCATGTTTAAGGACAGAACTATTGTTCGGACAGTAGTCAGACAGTCAGCCACATATGCTGCCCCTAAACGTATGACCTTACTTGGTTTTCCTCCTCTTATTCCAATAAGGGACAGATTCTGACCTGGGCCACCAGGTGTCTGAAATGAGTCAGATTTAAACAAAACATAGTTTGGTCCTTTTTGGACTGGAGTTAAGTAGCACTTTGTATATGTCACAGCAAATCTACATGTATGTGCCCTGATAACATTATTACAGGTCATGACAGCTTTTGTTACATCAGGAGTCATAACACATTTATTTACTTTACTTCAACTAAAGCCATGTTTGCCACTCCTGGTCCAGAGGACCCCAAGGGCTTATTTTTGCTCTAGCACACAAACCTTAGTCAAATGTTTCCCTATCACTTCACACTTGACCTAATCAAGCTATCATAAAATCTTTCATTTGAATCAGGTGCGTGAGTGTTAAGGAAAAAAGAAAAACGTGCATCCCCTCTGGTCACCAGGACCAGGTTTGTGTAACATTGATACCATCTCTTACCGGATAATGTAACCCATATTTTACCAAGTGAGTCTGACATATTTTGCAACAAAATGTGAGCAATTAGCGTTAACTGCCTTACTCAGGTGTTGTTTACTAACAACACATGAAGTTTCTGAAGCACTAACAATTGGGTGTAGCTGCTAAATATAGCTTGGAATTTTACCAACTTAGACAAATTGCTGAAAAGAAAATAATTTTTACTAGACCAAGATAATGGTTTATTATTAAAAGTAAATTCAACAAATCTTAAACCTGTGATAGTTGAAATCATGAAACAATGTGTGGATATTAACTAACTGGTTTGACATTGTCCAGTAGATGGCGACAGTGTCATTGGAAATAATTTCTTCATGCGTTAAAGTATTCTTCCCTGACTAAAATACATTGTGGAAATCATGTAGAAAATGTAGAACGCATAAGTTATTATAAAGTCGTAAACATTACTAATGCCTACCGTATCATTTTAGATCACACCACCATTTAAGGAAGTTTCTACTGTTCATAGTGCCCATTATTATTTAATGTACTGTGCATGGGACATTCAACAACATTTTTTGTCTTGTCTAGTAGTAAGACTACAGCCAGTACAGTAGATGTGCTGGGTGTGGACTTGGTGGTGCAGCCCGTTGGAGTGTGATAAAGGTGGATCCATCTGACCCATGGCTGCAGGTGGGGGACCCTGGGGGACCAACCTGTCAGCTGGATCAGATGGTGAGAGAACAGACAGGTAATGCAGGATGACAGAGGAGGAAGTGGGCTTTGCTTAGCAGGCCCAGACACAGGCCTCGTATTCCCACTGTGGGCCCAGATCATCATTCACACGGATTGCCTTCTTGTCCTCCGAGGATGTTTAATCACCCCCACTTCACGTTCTGATGCCAGTCAAAATACCAAAGAGCAGACATGTACTACACATCACGACATGCAGACATGACCACACAATCATAACCAGAGCCAGACAAATGGCCAGTTGAGTTTGGAAGCAACTTGGAGCTGAAATAAACTCAGTGGAAGGCAACACTGCCTGAGATTACGCATCCTTCCTCTGTGAAGAGCCTGACGCTATCTCTCATTGATGGCTTTATTAGATAACTAGGAAACGAAGAGTGTGAAATACAGATGCTCCTTTATAATCTCATTTTACAAATCCAATAGCCACCGAAGGGCTCCTGCATGCTGGAGATTTCATTGATTTAATACCTCTTCTTAGACTGGTAATGTAATTGTAACACCTCTTCGCAGCCCTTTCCTGATGTGAAGCTCAAAATAATTTGGACTGCCCAATTCTTCCTCTGAAATATGTGATAATAATGAATGTTATTATTATGTTGTTATTGTGATTGCTGTTGGTCCACCTATAGCATGGTATATGTATTGTGGCCATAACACTGGGATTTCCTACCTGGGAGGATGACTCATGTGTGTAGTTTTCTATCATGTAGTCACCATAAATTCATGCCAGGACTTAAGCCTGACTACACATGTCCCCAGCTACCATTGTATGAATGGGTGGCCTATATGTTATCACGCCAGCGCCGTACACACAACAAACCAGGGTTGTAATCATTCAGACTCAAAATAACACGTTTTAAATGAGGATTGTGACGAACCATAAGAAGCCCAGCAACAACTAATTACAAAAAAGTGAAAGAGAAACGACAATAGTTTATTTCATTGGACTGCTAGCGCTGAGATGTCAGTAACAGCTCCCCTGAGAGACGAGGGCGAGCGCCACTACCGTGCATACGTTCATGTGAGATCAGAACCGACAGCCTGTAATGGGCACCAGGGCAAATACAGGGATGCACTGTCAGTTCAATGTTCTTTTGCCTGTATGTGCCAATGCAGATTGACAGGCCACTAGGTGGAAGATGACCAAGGCCATACAGAAAGGTATCTGTGGCTGTGGAGGTTTAAACCCTCAGGGCCTCCCCAGTCTTTGCCTGGGAAGCCCTAGTGTTTCCACCTGACTGACAATTTAGCCCAACTTCAGTCTCCAGTAATGGTTTTGGCACCGGGAGGACATTTTCAATATTATAAGGTTTTAGCAATGAGGTATTAATCATTATTATATCAACAACAACAACAAAAAACAAGACAGCCTTCGACGTTTACAGCTGCCCTCCGTTAAGCATGGTGTTGCTTTGAAGGTATTTTAACGTTTGACTGTCTATAAAGGATTTCCAAAATATATTAATCAATTATTTGCTTCTCTGACGTATAAAAAAACAGTAGCGCTCCAGCAGTCTATAATAGGATGTTCCAGTCAGCCACAACTGCCATTTAGCTCTAAGTGACAAGTTTATGATATGGATCATGTTGGATGCTGTTCATCTCTTTGTCATATCCATTCTCCAGACTAACCTAATTTGGTGCACTATCCACTCATTGGCTTACAAGATTTCAAAACTCTGTATATTTGGTTAGGACTCTTGAGGAGTTTTTAAATCAGTCAGTGCTGAAAGCGGTGGATTCAATTACAAAGTCATTTAATTAGGTTTCTCTAACGAGTCCGGTTAAGCCACAGAGCTCCTAATGTATGCAGTTGTCTCCTGACCAAAATCACTACCACAGACTCTCGGAGCAAAATGCCTAAAAACATTACTTAGAGGTTCAAAGTCCACATTTATTTTACTTCAGAAAGTCCATAAGGTTGTGTCATTGGTATCTAATCAAAAACGGTTCCAAAATAGTTATTTGTCTATTCCTGTTCATTTGGTTTGAGGGAGAACATTTTGGTTTCCATAAAGTGCACATGATCTACCTGGAAACCACATTTGTTCTACATTGACCACAAATTTCTGCATAAAACAAAATGATCTGCAAAAGGGACAACCTATTGGCTGACATTTCTTATGAAAGAAGACATTTCCCTCTGAATAAACCAATTTAAAAACCATTTTGCGATTCCAGGTAGAACCACTTAGGTTTTAGATGCACCCTGTTGGATTCAAAGTAGAACAAACGACATGGAACCCAAAATGGATCTATGTGGGACAAAAAAGGGATTCTACATGAAAACTAAATGTTTGGGGACAGCCAAATGTCTTTTTCCATCAGAGTCTGGGCTGTTATCTGTTCAAATTAAGGCTACACAGTTGAACTAATCTTGAGTTTTTGAGAATAATGAGACTTAAAATTCTCAGCAGCATAGGTGATAAAATGATGATCCAATACCTGTGTAGGCCTGCTCTTTAATACCCTGTACTTTAAAGCCTTATGTAACAATATAGAGACAAGGGTTTCTAAAATGTTCTTCAACCTGTTTTTATGTGTAGGGAACATAAATCTCGTCAGTGTTGTAGAGGAGCTCATTTTGTTGGAAATAGTGTTCGCAGACGGAGTTCTACTCCACCAGATAGTGATTGACAACTCTTATCAAGCAGCTACATGCAGTCCCTCCTACTCCTCCCACTCTGACCTGTCATCGGCCACAATACGAGAATCTTTAGTGCCTCTGAAGCTAGACACTTTTTCAAACTTATCTGGTCAGACGGCGGACTAAGTTTTGATAGTCCGCTAACCATGACCCGCCAAGAATCCGCTACCCCAACCGGAAGCCTAAGCGCCCAGGCCCCCTCAAACCCCGCTTTCAGCACCAACCCTGTGCCGGTGCCTGTGATCACACAGACGGACTCAAGAGACAAATGGAGCAAAAAGATGGATTTTCTTTTATCCGTCATTGGCTTCGCGGTAGACTTGGGAAATGTGTGGAGATTTCCATACATTTGTTACCAAAACGGAGGCGGTAAGTTTTTCTCACTGTGAAATAATTTGATTTATATCTTAATGGAACAATCTATGACAATAGTAACATTTATGCAGTCTTAATTGTATATATGATACCAAGCTGCTTTTTGCATTCACAAATATTATTTAGAGGATCAGTTTGGAATGACGGATTTGAGAATATGTTGCCATCAGTAGATAAAAAACGTGTGCTGTCCATGGTTCTGGAATGAGCAACAACCCACTTCAGTAAACTCAGGGACATATAAATTAGACATTTCATTTCATCTTAAAAGTAACGTACTGAACTACGTATAACGCAGACTTTCACGTTTATAATTATTAAAATATAGCGCTGACGTTTAGAAGACTTAATCTGTCAAGTTAAAAAAGAGATTAGTCGATATTCTGAATGTGGTTGGACGTTGTTCTAAAGGGCAACAAAAATAGGCCTAGCCTACATTTAATCTCATCTCTATTGTGAAGAACGTAAAGTGTTAATGTCTAGCCAACCGAGATTAGTTCTGTAGGCGCTAATTAATCTCTTTCATCTTTCTGTTATCTTCAACATTGTTAATGGCTAGTATTTGCAGTTTGGCTCGAGGAAATCATTATGGCTGAACTGATTTTATCCATGTGTTACACAAATGCTTCTCTAAAAGTTGCCCAGGTAGCCATTGTATATAACCACTGTGTTATATTCGTATTTGTTAAATTAAAACTGATGTTTCGGTATATACAGCTGTTAGCATTATAAAAAAATACTCGCAATCATTTGACGGATTTAGATCGTCGGAAGTTAATTACTTTCAATTAAATATATGAATTAGGTGATTTTCCGTTGAATACAATACCAAAAATAATTTAAGTGAATGTAAAGATAAACCATTAACAGCATATAGGTAGTATAATACTCCATTGAATGAAGAATTGCCTATGAGGCCTATTTCATGTCTTACAAAAAAGCTTTTTTTATAACATATATCCCTGTACATAATGCAGCTGTCTCAAACTATCAGTTGTTTAGTCAAGATCATTAACAAATATGCAACCATTAAAAAGATGTGATACACATCTTAAAGGGGGTGGCAGGTCGAGCCTAGTGCATCTGTGAATGACCATTCACTGAAAGGTTGACCTTATGAGAAATCAATCATTTGGTCCCTAAGCAAGGCAGTTAACCCAAATTCCTCCCAAGTTGTTGTTATAAATGAGAGTTGTTCTCACTCAACTTACAAAAATGTCTTACAATATTTTACAACGGCATGCTTTCCTGGATTGCGTATTTACCTGAAGTGCGACCAGATTAGTTATGGTGATCTCACATCTTAGCGGTGCAACAGGCACTTTATGCACTGCGGCAAGTACCTGGAGACGTGGTGAGCCTACATCTTAATCAACATAATGTTAAAGGGATCAGTAAGACCTGTGATTTGGCCTCTCCACATCTCTGCACAGGGGCTTTCCTAATCCCTTACATTGTCATGGCCATCTTTGGAGGGGTGCCACTGTTTTACATGGAATTGGCCCTGGGTCAGTTCCACAGAACTGGTGCCATATCCATATGGAAGCACATATGTCCCATCTTTAAAGGTAAGGCTGGCAGCATCTGCCTTCACTGCATTCCAAAGTATTCTATAATTGATTATTTCAAAATGGCTGTGACATAGTTCCATTAAGCAGATGTCACTTATTTATCTGTTCACGGTTGCAGGAATTGGGTATGCAATCTGTATTATCGCTCTCTACGTCTCCTTCTACTACAACACCATAATCGCCTGGGCCCTATTCTACTTCTACTCGTCCTTCACCACTGTCCTGCCCTGGACCAACTGTGATAATGCATGGAACACTGACAACTGCACCAACTACTTCCTTTTAGACAATGTGACCTGGACCAACTTCTCCAGGTCACCAGCTGAGGAATTTTACACGTAAGTGCATGTAAGTGGCAGACAGCGTGGGAGAATACGTCGCCGTGATTTTGAAAAGCCACGTCATGGGGTTGACATCGCTGTTCTCATTTCATTGCTTTAAAATGTTTCAACGTCAGACACGACCATAACATCTGTTGCTTGAGGATGGTAACAAGTTAAAGCACGTGTGGGTTTTGCACTCATTTAGCACCTTCGCTGAACAGTTTATAAAATGTAAAATATATTTTTGTCCTCCTGGTAAATTGTTCATAGTTTTTGAACTGATTAAAATAATTTTCTGAGTTTGGACACATTGTTTTGGAGGTGAACCTGAACTCAATATTAGCCCATAAATAATCAGACATAAAAAAAAATTATCATAATGAAATGTTGTAGAGGTATTTCTGTGCAGCAAAGAGAGCATTTCCACAAGCAGCTTAGGAAATATGTATTTGTATTTGCTCTTTTAAAATGAAGACACAGATAGGACAAAAAGGATCAACAAAAATGATCCCTTCATCCCTGCCAGATCCAATCCAACAGTTTTGTTGAGAAATGTAAAGCAGGGCTGGAAGCCTACAGAAAAAAATGGTTGCTAAACTTTAAATACAGACATAAAAATATAAACAAATATATACAACCAAGGCAGGGCTTCATATAATTCTGAAGCTGTTTGTTGTCTATTCAATGCATGATTGTATCAATTAGTCTGTTGATGCACTGAACGAGCACAGACGTTCTCAATGTGTAGACAGGTAAAGGAATTACATTTTAAAAGGGAACTCATATATTTTTCTCCACAGGAGAAATGTTCTGGAGATCCACAGGTCTGATGGACTGCGTAACGTGGGGGGTATTCGCTGGCAGCTGATGCTCTGCCTCTTCCTCATATTTACTATTGTTTACTTCAGTCTCTGGAAAGGAGTGAAGACATCTGGGAAGGTAGGAAGTCCAAAGTCCTCTTCCAGGAAAGAGGTATCAGTGGTTCAGACAATTTATTGTAGCAATACATTGAAGTTTTGTACGGGGTCATCCGACCAAAAAGCAAAGACTCTTGACAGAGGGTTAATTCAGAATAAAGACTTGGATCATACCAACACTATGTAATGTTGGTTTCACATTTTTATAATCTAAATTGTTCTTCTCTCCCCTTCTCATATCTGTCTTTTCTATCTGTGCTGTTTTGCACATCTAATGCCAGGTGGTGTGGGTGACGGCCACCTTGCCCTATGTGGTACTCTTCATCCTGTTGATTCGGGGTGCCACCCTACCCGGGGCATGGAAGGGTGTGGTCTTCTATCTCAAGCCCAAGTGGGAGAAACTCTTTGAGACCAGTGTGAGTAATCGCCTCATTACATAATCTTCCCAGTGTTTCCAGATCTCTGCAAGATATGGGCGCTGATTGGCCAGCGAATCCTTGTCTACTCAACTGATTGGTTATTTCAAATTTCTCCGGAAATCATTCTCCTGAACCTTTTTCATTGGTCTGTTTGAGGTAGAAGTTTGAGCTGGGAATTTTAAACCAGTTGTTCTCAAATTAAAATGTTGGCCACAAATATGAATATATGTCAGGTTGATAACCTTATTTGGGTTATGAGTTAACAGTGTAAAACCTTTTGGCTTGTTTTTGGAGGCAAGTCTGCCCCATGGTAGAAATTATGTGATTGGTTTTGTTACATTTTAAACAGGTTGTATCTTGTAGCTCATTTGATTTCAGGTAGTGCTTCTAACCCCTAGTCTTAATATTATTCTAAAATCCGTTATAAACGTACATTTTATCTTCAGGGCATATCTTCATCCAGAACAATCCTGACAAAAAAAGACTGACCTGCATATTTTCCCTGTTGATGAACATGATGTCTGGTATTTTTTCGTTCATTTCAGTGTAGTAAAATACGTTCATTAGGATTTTACACCTTGCTGTATTTTCCCCCCAAGTCAAAACCTACTCGTCATTTAACAGTATAGCAAGTCATTTCCCCAACAGAAAAAGAATGAATTGCACTGGCAACAGTCTACCCGGTTCACCTTCCCCTGTTGCTTTCTAGTCTGTGTTGTGGGCTCAGTGTGAACGAGTGCTTTGGTTCAAGGGAATATGGATGAGATGAATAAATAAGCAACAGCACGTCGTAATGAGATGAGTAATTGGTTTAGATATTTTTCCATTAACAAAGCCCCCCACACCACCCATTTTCTCTCATACACCATCTCTTTTGGTCTTCGTCTTCTGTTCCAAATGCTTCTCTTCAGATCGCTCTCACTACAGCTGGGAGATAAGATCTGTGTGAGGCAATCAGTCAGCACAACTGTCGTCTGGACACAACAGGTCACAGTAATGGTCCAACACAGAACGTTTTGTCAGCTTAATCTGTACCATTGATGTTGCAGATACAATGCATCCTGCTATGCTTTGCAAGATTTAACATTATGGAGGCCCATACACTTCGTATAGTACGAGTAGTTTACATGTAGTATATCATAACGCTGAACCGTATGACGATCGGATTGGACGAGACTGTACCCCACACGTATGACCTCACATAACCGTTACTGTTCTAATAGCATTGGTATCTGGTATAAAACGACAATTACACATCTCTGTTTGTGGCACATAGTCAATTTAGTGTGGCTAAGTGCTGTATCGGGGTAATCCACACTACATCTTACATAAGAACTCTTATGTGGAAATACCCCACCTTTTGTCCTCGGTGGTGGAATATGGGTTTTCGTACAACCACATACATGTGTCCTAGATTTCAGAGGGCAAGATCTAGGTATTCATTTAAACCATGTGAAAATACAGAATTTAATTTGAATATCCATGTGGTTTCCCATTAGAACGTGAATAGAGGTTGAACTTTTTTTGATCCCAGACTGCCCTGTGTTCTCACTCCCACGTCCTTTCGATTTGGATTCATTTGTAACTCGTGTACTGTTAAACAGAGCAGCCCGTTTGGAAAGCGCACGTTTGGTGATTTGAGTGTACTTCATCTCCATGTGTTCTGCAGGTTTGGGTGGATGCTGCAGCTCAGATCTTTTTTTCCCTGGGACCAGGGTTTGGGGTGCTCCTTGCCCTCTCCAGCTACAACCCCTTCACCAACAACTGCTATCGGTGAGAGCTGATACTAAAAAAACCTTAAATAAATCTGCCTGTATTCACGTATGCCATTTTTAGTAGGCACTCATATCCAAAGTGATTTTTCAGTGCATGGCCCCCGGCATGAGTCAAACCCACAAACCTGGCTTTGCAAGCACCACACACCTCAAACTGAGTCACACAGCAGTACAATGATATGAACCTCTAAACCACGTCAATTCCTTCCCTACCAGGACAGAGTTCCACCTAGTTAGCCTGTCCATGGAGAAATTGGATGAGATCCTCCTGAAAACAAACCATTAAGGGAGTGTCTCCGAAATAGCGTTTTTTAATCTCTTGCCCAAATGCCATCATGCATTAACCTCCGGTGAGGAAAACATGCATCTAGGCAACACTAACTATAGCGTTCATGTTTCTACACTTCGGCCCGTGTTGCCAGGGAGAGAAAAAACACAGGCCAATCAATGGGATTTATGTACTATGTGTTGAATACAGTAGATGAGCTCAAACAGATGTCTTACAGAAACTCTTTAAGACGATGTAATTATAATTAGGAGGAGGCAGTGGTGAGTCCAGAGTAGTGGGAGATGAATAGATTGCGGGGTTCTCCTGAAGAACAAATGTAATTGTAAACTGCCTGTGGGACGGCTGGTGTGTACATAGTTAATGAGATTAGTGAAGTACGAGTGGCACACGTAAGGATACAGTGGCAATGAGACATTCATGAATCAGATAGAATGTGAATGGACTCGCTGTTTCTGACTGGGTAATACTCTGTGGTCCAGTCACTGTATGTGATTGCACGTATTCTGTAGCTCACGAGTTCGGACGAGAACATAATGTATATGGTAAACCCATTTTTGGGACAGTTGCCCCATTGTGAAAGTCCTTTGTTCATTTCCAAACCAGAAAATGTTACAGTATATGTGTAACAGTACCTGATGACAAGACAGATCTTTTTTGCCTCTGTGTTGTGACGCCATAGTGACGCCATAGTGACCAGCCTAGTGAACTGCCTGACCAGTTTCATGTCTGGGTTTGTGATTTTCACTGTGCTGGGCTACATGGCTGAGAAAAGAAACGTGAATGTGGAGGATGTAGCCAGGGACAAAGGTTAGTAGCCAAAACTCTCTACACAACCACCTATAGTTTTTTTGCATGGGGTACTTTTCCATATATTTGTATTCATTGATATGATGTTGTAATTGACTGCACATGTTCAAAATTAAGGCATTCAAGAATAGGACACTGTAGCCATCGTATTGACCCCCTGATTTTTAAAATTTCCCCCAGGTCCAAGCCTACTCTTCATCACCTATCCTGAGGCCATAGCCAACATGACAGGTTCAACGTTCTTTGCCATCATCTTCTTTGTGATGATGATCACTCTTGGACTTGACAGCACGGTATGACAGGAATTGTACAAAGAATTTGCCTAACTTGCTAAATCAGATTTTCTCTAATGAATTTCAGTTGGCTGTGTGTGTAATCACTCTCATGTGGGTTGATGTGGCTCTAATCTTTCTGTCAGTTTGGAGGACTTGAGGCCATCATTACAGCAGTGATGGATGAATACCCTGGCTACCTGGCGCACAGACGGGAGCTGTTTGTACTGGGCCTGGTAGTTGTGTGTTTTCTGGGCTCTCTCAGCACCCTAACCAATGTAAGTGGCCAAATGTGACCACCTCCACAATTATTGGTAACCTTGATGATGATGAGCCTTGATAAAGACTTTAAAATTATATTTTAGCTATCTGTATGCAAAACCATCTGGTAAATTATATTTTACTGTATTCTAAAACAATTGCTCAAAAAGATAGGGGTCAAATCGTTTGCACCCCTCTTAATAGAATAAGGCAATGTTTTACGAGATTTGAGAACACATTGATAGATTGTGGTGAGTTTGACATGTAAAAAGCAAGGTAACCCCACAGCCTAGAAGATCCAATACCACATCATCACTACATGCTTTGTACACAGGCATCCTTCTTTTCATGCCAAACACATCCCTGGTTGGAAAACAACTGGTGATATGATCAGAAGGTATTAAAATTGAACTCTGGAGGCGATAAAAAGTAATGGATGATTTGTCTTCTATAGAAACTACAGGTGTATCTTACAACAACACACATTAAATTGCACAACATCGTTTCCAAAAAAAGTGGGGACGTTGAGTAAAATGCAAACAAAAAAGAAATGCAATGATTTGCAAATCCGTTATCCCTGTATTGAATTGAAAATATTACAAAGGCAACATATCAAATGTTGAAATTATTATTTCATTATTATTATTATGGTCCCTCTCCTCTTAAGTCCAGAGGATGCATTGTCCATGATTCCCAAATTTTATAGGTATAAGAGTTTACAAAAGTTGAATACAGTACATGGATATGAAAACTAATAGTAAATTAACAGTCCGTCCATAATAATTGAATGTTTATAGTGCTACATTAGCCACACCAGTGACATGCGTGTGCTCCTGCCAGGGTGGAGCCTATGTGGTGAAATTACTGGAGGAATTCGGAGTGGGTTCCTCCATCATTGCAGTTGGTTTTCTTGAAGCCATCGCCGTTTCCTGGTTTTACGGTATGAGTGTCGTTCTAATGGTTACATTACAGTTTGCACTTTCCTGACATATTTTCATTCAGGTTTTTTGTATTTGTAAAAGTTAAAGTAATGTATTACGTATGCATCCTGTGGACCCATCGGTGCTATTAAGATGGAAGGTACATGATAAAACGTTTCTGTAAGAGTCACTTTTTCAAGTTCATATTAATGTTGTTTAACACTATTGATTCAATTCCTATTTTCTTCCAGGTATCACAAGATTCAGTAATGACATTAAATCCATGTTGGGCTATGCACCAGGGTTATTCTGGAAGGTTTGCTGGGTGGCCATTAGTCCTGCATTTCTAGCGGTAAGCAAGATCATAGGGCAACTAACCAACATGATTTGAAATGATGGAATAACATACAGTTGTGCTCAAAGGTTTGCATACTCTTAGAGAATTGGTAATATACAGCTCCGCACATTTTTCTTTCCTTTCCAGAAAAGTTGTAAAGGAAGGTTTTGAATGGGGAACTTTTAGGTGGTGTAGCTGCCCATCCACGCGAGAGCTAAAAAACTAATTGACCATTTATACACAGACAATATTTATTTGCAATTTAAAAGCCACAGTATCAAGGTAAAAGCAAGGTCTGTATCGTTTATCAAAACTGAGTTTCCTTTCATAAAACCGAGTTAGCTGTGTTAGCCCAATCCTTTCATAAAACCGAGTTAGCTGTGTTAGCCCGATCCTTTCATAAACCCAATCCACATCAGGTGATTCATTCTTATTGACCAGCTCCTTGTCAGAATGTTTTGTTAAACCTGTAAAAATTCTCAAAACATCAAATCATTTAATCAGGCTCATTATATCAGGATTCTTGTGATACAGAAGATATGGAAATCTATATCAATAAAACTGAAACTGTGTGGACCTCATACACAGCTTTGTGAAGTCATTGGATGACATCCAATATAGTGCATGGCATTGTCACATATATTCTAATCACATTTTGCCTTTGCTGTTGCAGTATATAATAGTGAGCTCCCTTCTCAAGCCTCCTCCTCTTCAACTCTTTGACTACAAGTACCCAGACTGGAGCATCACAGTTGGCTATGTCATTGGCGCCTCCTCCTTCATGTGGATCCCCATCTACATGGTCTACAAGCTGGTTTGGACCCCCGGATCACTGAAACAGGTCAGGCCCTCTTATGGCATTTCCAAGATTACAGACAGCCTGGTGTTGTACAGTGATATACGGTTTACTGAAAGTAAATGTATGTGTAGAGAGTGGTCAGTAGACTCTATGATGCTTAAATAAACAGCATACAGTGGCTGGCAGAATTATTTGCAACCTTGGGACAGAAAAGGCTATGACAACATATCATTGTTGTTAATCAGCTTTATCTAACGTTCAAAATGTTAGAGGAAGTACACTTCTAATTGAGGTAAAATTGTTCAAAGGGAAAACAAATTCTTAAAATGCTTTTATCAACATCATGTGTCACAATTGCTGGCAAGTTCATCTGAGTCATTAGGAGGTCTAAGTCGTCCATTACATCATTGTTCACTTCAGGATAAGCACCTAACAAAACTTCTGCTAAGTCATTTAAAAACTTAACAAAAGAACGCGCCAATGAAATGAGACCAAAGGTTCGTGAATTAAAAAAATCAGCTAACGGCTGTAAAAAAAATGCTGATATTAGGATAGTAATTAAGAGATTAAATCAACTGATGTTGTGCTAAACCTGCATGGAATAGAACCCACATGTATTTTGTAATGGTCACAACTTCCTATTGTCTGAGGCCTTCCTCACAGTTTTCCTTTACATTCTGTCTCCCTAGCCTCTTCTTCCCAATGTCTTGTAAATTAAATATATTTGTCTGAAAAGCTCCAATCTTTAGCAAACTCCAGCCTGTCACATTTATGTCTCACTAAGATTAGAGATTTGATTTAACATTTCACTTTTGAATCTGGCAAAAAGGAAGCCTTTTTTGCTCCTCAACAAAGGGGCTAATATTTTGGAGGATAATGTATACCTCATATATAGCAATATGTGATGACTGGATGGCAAAATGTTTTATTAACCGGACACATTAATTTTATCTCTTGTCTCCTGATCCCTGGTGTTTGCCATTTGTGGTCCCCAGCGCCTAGCTGTGTGTCTAAGACCTGAGAGGACCATTTTGCCAGAGATCCACACAGACTCCCTCAACATGACTCCTGTTCCATAGGAGCACTTACATTGCCAAGAACCCAACCAGGCACATTACGTTGTACCAACAGGCTCCTGACAGAGAGAACCTACTAAGCTGACACAGATCAATCTCATGGAGCATTCAAAACAAGTTATTTTTTTAAACCTCAATCTGAAAAAACACACATTTTCTGTTAAAGGGGAGTTTCGTGTAAAGAGGAAAGGTATTCATATTCTGTCTGAAATCATAGCCAAAACCTTAATAAGATAAGGTTTTAAGACTGACGGACAATCTGTCTTAACGTACCTCAATAACATTAGGCTTTAAGACTGACGGACAATGCAGTCCCTCCTTATCAATAACATACTTCTGGTATATTTTTTAAGTGACCTAGTCACATTAAAATAACCTTGTATTTTTATTATCATTATGGACCATTTTAAGCAAACACAATGAGAAACAGCTTTGGAAATTGTTAGAGTAAACTCCTTGAAACATCTCAATTTTTCATTAAGGTAATTATTTTGTGTGTGAAAGAATTACTTCTATAAAAGGAATAACCAGACATTTTTTAATAATAATGTTTATAACTGTTTTTCACACAAAGTAAAGCAGAAAATGTAATTTGGAATGTGTGACAAGTAACACCATTATATTATGTGGCTGGCAGATAGCTGATGTTGTTTTTAAAACAGTTTCTCACTAACATGCAAGTTAAAAGGAATACCTCAAAGAATGCAGTTAGCAGATGAAACCAAATATGCTGCTCAGTATTTCCTTTCTGGTTATGCTTTATTCCATAGTCTGCAATTTACCTGGTATTTTTTTGGAAATGAAGGTAAAATAGTGATTACATAATTACTTTTATGTAATTGGTATTTGGGCATTTCCCAAATGTTTTAGTATGTATTGTTTTTTACCAGTTTATTAATAAATACCAGTTCTAATGAAAATACAAAATAATATCTAAAGTTATAAGTTCATAAGTGTTTGTTGTTGGGATAAAAAACTTCCAGTGTTTCCAGCCTTAAAGCTGCTTAAATATTGTAGATACTTCAAAATTATGATATAATCTGTATTGATATTGTGCCTCTCCAAAAAAACTAAAACATTTTCTCTCTATGTGATAAGACTGTTTGAACTGTCACTTAAACCTAAAACAAAGCCTATCAGAGATTGTAATGTGTCAATTTATTCTCAACTTTGGTTTAATTTATCTCCAGAGAATAATGAGATGAGCCGATTTAAATATGCTTTATAATATTTGGAATGTTTTGTGATTCAAGTCCACCTAAATAGAAAAGGAAGCAGATCCCAGTATTTGTAGAATGTGAATGCTTTCTGGTGTACATGTAATGAGAAGTTAAAAAAATGAATAAACATGTAAAAAAAACAAGTATAACATTTTTGGTTTTAGTCCATTTTCTGACTACAATTATTATATATAATAGAACAACAAGGTGTACTTAATGTGACACATCTGATTGCCTTTGATTTAATTGCTTACTGTTGTGCAACTTGACTAAAACAATAAATATGAGTAAATGTTTCAGAGCTGAAAGTGTGCCAAACCAGGGATATCCAATTGTTGATCGCTGTCCCTCTGATGTCATTGTCACAACCATCACTATACACCTCAAGGAGAGATTCTAATTAACAGCCTGATTTGCAACATCCAGAAACCATCAACATGGGAATAGAACAGCTTCAAATGGTTTTAATGAAATGTTTTATTACACAGAACACAACACAAATAGACACACAACACACACACACACACACACACACACACACACAAACACACACACGACTGCTAAGCAAGGCTTGATCGCGTCAAGGACCACTGGTATGAGGAGAGGAGAATATTAATTGGATAACACAATTCCTCATTTGGGTATTTCTACAGAGAGGAGCTGGGCACCACACATCAAAGCTCCTTTCAATGCAATAGAGTTGTCCCTCAAACAGACCTGCAGAGACACATGAAAGGAGCGCTTGCTCAATGGCTAATCCTTTATCAACATCAGAGATGAACAGCTTCACTGTGTGAAGACATGGCAGAGAAATGTCCAGCACCATAGCCAGAGGATCTACACAGCTTGCCACAATGTCAGACAAAGATTGGACACACTCAGTGTAAGGTCAAATTTAATATTGGTCAGTTTTGCTCACAAGGTCCAGTTGAAATTTGGTGATGGGAACGACCATGACAAGCAATCTGACGACAATAAGGACTATCTGCCTTGCATAAGAACAGAATGCTAGGCTTAATGTACAACACGAAGCATAGGAGTAATACTTTTGGATATCAATCTTTGGATTTGAACTATGAATACACTGATTTGCAGCTCTGCATTTGTATGAGAAAATCTTTACTTGTTTTATATATTTTTTGCAAACTTTTATCAAAAACCAGAGGGAGATAGGTGAAGTGGAGACAATGAGGTAAAGGATGGAGGCAGGTTGTGGAGACCATAAGGTAAAGGGTGGAGGTGGGTAGTGAAGAAACTGAGGTAAAGGGTGGAGGCAGGTAGTGAAGACAATGAGGTAAAGAGTGGAGGCAGGGGGTGAAGACAATGAGGTAAAGGGTGGATGCAGGTATTGAGCCTGGTCTCTGGCAGGGACTCACATTATTATTATTAAACCTAAATTTCAACCAGGAACTAGCTAATGTAATGCAATCGTCACTATTATTGGTAAAGTTCGCAAGCTAGCAAATTTGCAGATGAAGTAACCTGAAAACCTTACCATGTAATGCTTGTCCTAATAGCTAGCAGCAGATATTAAACAATGTTGATGTAGCTTGCTATGGATAATTAAATTAATTTCATCTGTGGGGAAAGTTAAGGGTTATCTACAATAATTCTAAATTAAACATCTCTAGACATCAAATTAACATCAACAACATGTGATGCGTGGTCATATGTGTTGTAATAACTATTTTGTTAGCATATTAAATTGCATGTCAATAACCTCAATAGCCTATATTCAGGTTTTGTGTATTTCAAGCAATATAAAGCATTCATTTTCAGAATACATTGATTTATGCTTCTGCACTTGGCAGAATAATATAAACAAATTGTCCAAGTAAAATAATGTATCTTTTCCCTCAATTTGTAAGTTGCATATATAATACTTAGGAAACTCACAACACTCAAGAGATTTTGCAAACTCAAAATACTACTGTCAATCAACAGTTTTTTCAGAAAATATCTTATGATGTGTCCTGTCACTTCTTCGACAACACTTTCAACAGGTTAACTTCATGTTAGAGTAGCTCATTTAATAGAAAGACATTGACAGTAATTTCTATCAAACTTTGAACACATCAACATCAAAGTGTAGAACATTGTATGATATTTATTAGCAAGACATTACACTGTCCATTTTTAGTAACTGGATTTGTATAAGTGGACAACACCAACAATGGAATGATATGCCACCCTTGAATTTCAACTTGCCACCCTTCTGCCACCCCATGTGAAAAAAATATGAATGCCACTATGCCATACGTACCACTGGAGAATTACGTACATCAGATACCAGGTTTTGAAATAACATGAATGCCACTATGCCATACGTACCACTGGAGGATTACGTACATCAGATACCAGGTTTTGAAATAAAATGAATGCCACTATGCCATACGTACCACTGGAGGATTACGTACATCAGATACCAGGTTTTGAAATAGTTCCACAATTTCTCCCACAAATATGTGTATGTTGTTATGACAAAACGTACACTGTTCAATGTACGGCAGTTGTGATCGTTTAACCCAGGGACCTACAGACCATGCACAAGGCCCTTCAACACATTAACACATGCAGCTTCTTCACATTAACAACACTCCCCATTCACATACAGTGAATTTACTCACCTAATTGCTTTTTTTGGCTGTCAGTCTATATATAATTCTTCATAATATCGAAGCAAAAACACATTTTGAAATGTGTGCCGATTCATTTTTGCTTCAGGCTGGGTGTATGCAAAAGCACTTTATGACAACTGCCAATGTAAAAAGGGCTTTCCAAAATATATTTTATTTGACTTGACACACTTGACATTTGACTTGACACTCTAAATTGAGTGTCTAGATTGAAACACTAAAACTTGACTGAAACCCATCTGTGGTAAATTCAATGATTGGATATGATTTAGAAAGACCAGTTTTTGTACCACACTTAATAAATCAAAGAGCAAAAACCAAGCCTTGAAGCCAAAGGAACTCTTTGTAGGAACTCAGGGATTTGTATTAGGGCATTGATCTGGGGCAAAAAATTGCTAAAAAGTGGCCTTCATCATTGTGAAATGGAAGAAGTTCAAAACCACCATGAGCTGGCCATCCGGCCAAAAAAAGTAACTGTGCAGAACAGTCACAAATAGCCCTTCGGACAGAGCATCAGTTTTCTCTGCAGAGATGGGAGATCATGCCAGAAAGACAACTTTCTCTGCAGGACTCCCTCAAACCTGGTCTAGAGCGCACCTCACATCAGACTGGGGCGGATACTCACTTTTTAGCATGACAATGACCCAAAGCTTACAGCCAAGACAATGCTGGATTGGCCTTGGGACAAGTCTGGTAATGGCTTTCAGTGGCCAGGCCAAAGCCTGAATTTGAATTCCATGTGGGTGAAACATCTGTGGGGAGACCTGAAAACCGCAGTTCACTACCCATCCAATCTTACAAAGCTTGAGAGGTTCTACATGTAACAATGGAAGAAACGTCCCAAATCCCCATGTGAAAAGCTAGTAGAGACATGCACAAGAACAGTGAAGCTGGTAGAGGCATACACAAGAACCCTGAAGCTGAATACATAAGAAGACTGAAGCTGATAGAGGCATAAACAAGATGTCTGTAGCTGGTAGAGGCATACACGAGAAGACTGAAGCTGAGATAAAAAAAACAATGGCGCTTTTACAAAGAAGTTAATAATGAATACTGATAGTTTTTTCAAAATAAATTGGCATACATTTCTAAAGAAACGTTTTCGATTTGTCGTCTTTTTATAGGTCTATGAACACAACAAAATGCGGAGAAAGTGATGAGGTCTGAATACTTTCCAAAGGCACTGTATGTGCATGCAACCACAGCTTCATATGCCCTGCATGTCTTACCAAGGGGTTCTCACTACAGTTCACAGGGGTCAATCAAGTTGATGGGCCATCTGGTGTTTAGGAAAGAAGATAGACACAGTGCTAATCTGGGATCTACGTTCGTGTTCTAAAGATAACTACATTAAATACAAAAATAGAGCTTAGACAATTGATGGAACCTACTGCAAGTGCCCGTGATTGCTTGCAAATTGATAATTGGGTCCAGAGCCAGGGCATGCATTGGCATCGGTCAAACATCCATCCAGACCGGGACATAGAAAGAGAATTATACAGTATAATTGCCTCAGTCTCCCCGGTCTTTACCAAATATTCATCAACCCACCAACTTGTTGACCTTGGAAAAACGTCTTCTCCCTCCTTCTCTCACTAACACACATCCATTCAAAAACTGGCCACTACATTACTGAACTAGAGAAGGCAGTTCCATATTACTTTGTTATAATTTCCTACAAGATCCTTTTCATGCTATTTTGCAATGATGATTTACGTGGCCATGAAGCCTCCAATTTCATTTCCAGACCTGTAGGGATACTTTCCAGAACCCATGAAGCTTCATTATTACCTCATTATTAAGAGCAGCGAAGAGCGTTTGCACTGGTAAATGTGCTTTACTCGTCGCAACGGATGATGAGATAAAGGCCAAATACATCAGTCATTCACAGTAACGATGCAAATCTCCTCAGCCGCAGCACCTTGACTTCATAGGTTTTTGACATTTCCGCTCAGTGTAAGGATGAGGCCCAACCTAGCTGTATCAGTTGTTTTCTTTCTTTACCAGATATTTTGTAGGCTATATAACTCAAAATGTATGAGACAAAAGACCAAATACACACAGCAACAAACTGTGGGTGCCAGGTCCTGTGTATAGGGATGACCCTAGCCATCTCCATGCTGATCTAGGGGCAATAGGCAAGACCTGACAGCAGGGATGCCTCTAAGCGTCTGTGTTTAGGTTTTGTTTGTCCCCAATTAGAGGAAGCTGCCCTTGAGTTGTCTCTAATTGGGGATCCTACTTATGTTCAGTTATTTCCAAACTTGGTGTGGATCATTGATTCTGTTGTAATTATACATGCAGTTCTCGGTAGCTGTCTTTGTTATTTGTGGACATGAAAAAATAGAATGTCCTACAGCTGTGCACCTCATGTCCTGCCTCCACCAAAGAAGGATGCAGCAGTATGGGAACTCCTCGGATGGCCAGATTCAGATTCCCAGGAGGACCCCTACCATCACCTGCTGGAGGACAGGTCAGCCCCAACGGCAACCCAGGCAGACATCACGTCGGCATCCCCAAGTGCATGCCCAGCGGCCAGCCCAGGAGACCCCCCCCCCCTACATTTTTGGGGCGGGGCATAAGTGTTGTATATGAGGAAGGGGAAGTGGATCCCAGGTTGGCAGACCAGTGGAAGCTCGTTGAACAGCTCCTACGGTCGGGGGAGCAGGAGTACCTGGAGGATGATGAGGTGCCTCTGTCACCCCACCTGTTGGGGCTCTGTGATGAGACCCTGCGGCATAGGGACCAGGTGACGGAGGAGGCAATGTCTTGCCGGGCCTCCCGTCCCTGCCAGCCAGTTCCCCGCGCTGAGCCTCCGGTGTGCATGTCCCCCCCCCCGATCCTCCAGTGCCTCAAATTTTTCGGTTTTGTTTGTCCCCAATTAGAGGCAGCTGCCCTGCATTGTTTCTAACTGGAGTGTTAGTGTTATGGGTGTTCCAGGTGATGATGAGTACGAACTGCTTGTTTGATTGCAGTAGCTCAATTTACAGTAATTTGTGTTGTTGGTACTTTGATATTATGTCATATGCATTGTGGGTTTAATTGGTTGAAGGTGGAACCGATCGCAACTTATCTCAAAACCCACTGGAAAGGCCAAACGGTTTGAATCCTAGCCTGAGCTGTCCGATATCTCTTTTTCTTTAAAATGTGAGCTTGTGGGATCAGTTTACTGTGCTAGGCAAAACCCTTGCGCCAGTTCTCAAGAAATCCAAGTTAACATTTCCTAATTACTATCGCCCCGTTGCACTTAGGCCTTTCATCACGAGCTTTCGAGAGGCTTGCCCACATCAAAGGCAGTCTTAATTGGCTTACCACCACTGTAGATCCACGAATGACGCAATTTCCAACGCTATTCACATGACCGCAAGACACCATTTCATAATGCGGGTTCATTGACTCAAGTTTAGCACAACACTTCTGCCGCCTACAAACACGAGACCAAGCTCAGAGCACTGGCTGTTTATCAATCCGCGTTTTTGTCCGTACCTGTGTTTTGTTAACTCGTTTGACGTCATCTTTCATGGCCCAAGTACGGTTCCAATCCAAAGAATGCAAGTTACCAAGAACGCCTAAAATACCCGGATGTTTACTTGATCCGCCTCTATCGAGGATGCTTGGGTTGTTGACTGGTTCAGCGAGAACGCATCTGATATCCCAGAATTTATTTCAAGATATCAGGAGAGCAGGAAAAGCATACGATATTGCGCAATAACCAAGTACACATGCATCTCAATCTAGGTAGGTGCGTTCTCTGTCCTCGCGTTCTTGCAAAACCATTCTCTCAAGGACGCTTGGCAAGAACGTTCTGAAGGACACAAGTAAGTTATTAGCGTACTTGGAATTGATAAACACTGACTGGACAATACGCTGGGACACTGGACATACTGATATTCAGACACATCCTTCTGAAGACAGTTTGTGTGTACTTGTGGCTTTAGGACCCAGTGTGGGCTTGTGATGCTAGCCTATCACGACAGTAGGAACCAGCAGCAGCCTCTATTCTATGCGCTGATGAAGTGGAGGCTCATTTTCTCACTAGCATAAATCATGTTGTACTCTAGTAAAAAAAGCCTAATTTTGTACTTTATATCCATTTGTGCGTTTGTGAACGGACAACTAGATGACGCTAAACATAATGAAAGACCGTATGTTGTCCTACTGAATCAAAATTTGGGTAAGGTTTCGTGCGATTAAGATACAGTAGCAGTCTATTAGGCCCGTGTAGGACGCACCTGCCGTTTAGTTGCCAAACGAATTACAATAACGTAGCCTTTTGTGTATACATTGCTGTTTAAATATTATAGACTATCTAGACTACGTCTTCCAGTGTTCACTAACTTGTATTTATTTGCGATGGGTGTAGCTGCAGTGGTTGGTTAAACATCTATTCCATCTTTGTCTGTGGTGGTAACGTTGTATTTTTTCTCCATTTCAGTTTTGCTTGTTACGGTTTTCTCTATCTTGCTGATGGTGATGATTGTTATGGCCGTTTGTGTGTATAAACCATTACAACGCCGGTGAAGGTGTGTACGGACGTCGTGGGCAGGTTCCTCGGGTGAGACAGGATCCAAGGGAATCAACAATGGACTCACCTATCATAAAACCTTAAACTATATGTGATAAATTGTCATGTCTGAATTCACTTTTTTTGTACATAAATCGTACTCCATTGTTTTAGTATTTATCTCCAGTGTAGACATGTTTGTATCGTCATATTTTAATGGAATACGTAAAGTATGTTTTTTTATTTGAAATATTCTGCTTTACGCAAAAATATAGTATTAAAAACAAAAACTAACAAATCTGTCCACGAATTTGTATGTTGTCAAAAGTTATAACAGTTTACTGAAATAATACCAATTTCTGCAGGTGTGTCGTGAGCAAATGACGACCGATTTCTAAATAGTTAGATTAATAATTGGATACCGATTGTAATAATAAAAAATACATGCTATGAAAAACCCGTTTATTCACGGGTCATATTGTTTTGAAGGTTTTTCAGATGTTGGCTGAACTGAACAGCTATTCAAATCTCGCTTGATGATGATGCAGATTTTGTCAATTAATGTAACATAAATGTGGCTTGAAAACGTTATACCCTTTCCATAAAAGACCAATAAATACACAAATAAAATGCAGTATATTACGTTAGTTAGTAACGGATACTAAGATTGAGGGAGGTCCAACCAATTGAAATCACTTAGATTGTTATTTTGACTGCTTGCTGTAATGATCGCAGACGTGCCTTCGGACGAATTTGAGTTAATAAAGACAATTACATTGTCATCATTCAAGTTGCCTACATTTGGTGACGGTTCATTCCTACGAAGGTGCCATTTCAGTCCCTGGGAGAATATACATTCTTATTTAGGGATCTAATAGTGAAAATGTAAATTCCAAAAGATATTAATTATGACGGCATTTGTCCTTAAACTGGGAAACACCAAAAGATTAATGTTAAAATAGTTATATGCAAATGAACACTAAGTGAATGTATGTGATTTTGACATCTAACGTGTTACTCATCAACGTCTACAATAAATGTAAGTCATGATATAATAAAATATTAAAAGTCTTCCTTCTTTGGCCTGGTAAACATTTCTCAATTTTTGTCCTTATATTTTAAATCCTCTTGCCATAATTACATTATATTCACGGAGTATAGCCTACCCTTTTTGTGGGTGGGAAAATAACAGCTCTAAGCTTAAGTTTATCTTCTTATCTTTGTTCAATGAATTTCTTAATGTTTCATAATGTTATGTCTCACTCATCAATTGTAAAATATGTTTGATGAGGAAGTTCATGGTTTATTGTTTATTATTCAGCATCATTCTAACTCACTAAGGCCCATTCACAGAGCTGTTGCTTATTTAGCTTAGAAATGCACACCCTGTTATAGTACACCCCGATAGGAATATGCAGTAAATTATTGCAAAATATTGATAACAAATATATACAATTTATAATATCAGACTGTATTGCTATTTACATTATATATTATGTTCTATGTATGTTTTGACACATATTTTGTGTTAAATACAATTGTTTATATTGCTTTCCTCCCTGGTATTCTTCATTCCGCCCTGTTAGGTTGCTATTTTCAAAAAAATATTTAACAATACCATCAAAGGTTATTCATATTTTTGTGTTAACATTTAGAGATTGAGTGGTTCAACAAAACATATGGAAATGTTGGCCTAATTCTATTTTAGAATAATTATTTGAATAATAAATATGAATACATACATTGTTAAAATTTTCAGATATGTATATGACCCTACTGGTAAGATGTGGGGGCAAGATGGCATCACCATGACATTGCAAAGAACAGGATGTCTATCCAAAACTGTTGAGAGGGCAAGAAAAAGCTCATCAAAAAGGCAACCGTAAAGGCGTTTTAGGAATTTCTGTCAGGAACTGAAAACTCTATATAACAACCATTGTGGGTACAACAGAAAACAAATAAAACATCCAAACTTGTATACATTTTGCAACAACACACATTCACTTTCCCAAAACCATGTGGGAAAATGTGTCATGGTTTTGGCCTTCATTCCAAAAGATAGGTCAAGAACAGAGCAGCACATTGTCTATACTGTTAAGCAGAGTTAGTGTCATGCTATGAGGCTGCTTTATGCAATCCCGTTCCACGACTGGTTGGAAGTGCTCAGTCCTACAAATGGCGGAAACAAAGCAGACCAACACTGGTGGTCCCTGTAAAAATGGTACAATGCGGACACTAGAAATGTGGACAAAAATATCTGGCAACAAATAATTGTATACAGATCTGGAAGACATTAGACAGGGATTGCGTAGACCTATGAATTTAGCGCTATAGCATTTTGTGCTATTTAAGAATGGTTCATTGTTTAATGTTTTAGCTAGGTAGTATTAAATACCAAGATTGACTGACTAATAAATAATTATATTTAAGCCAACAGATCAGAAACGTAATTCTATTTAAAATACGCACCAGCAAGGCCTTTTTGGGTGTAGCAATGACAAGAACTGTACAAGTGGATGTACAGAATGTGCAAACAGGGTGAAATTAGACATATGGTGTGTTTTATATACACTTAACCCCACTAGAATAGATGTGAAAGAACAAAATACCTATAAGACCGGTGTACTTGGCCGAGAGGCCCATCTTTATGTGCCACGGTCATTCCTATGATGAATTAAAACCATTTGGAATCTGCATGTACACAAAACATTTGTGCCAAAATAAACGTTTCGTTCTGACAACCCAATTCATCTCAAACCAAAAACAACAGATTACAACGACAACTGTCACACATAGTGTCAATTCCGTTGCCCCACAAAAGCCGCAGCACTCGGTGAGCAAAGGGAACAGCTACTTCTAATTCCCCGACGAAGTGAGGTAATTGATGGAAATGCAATCCGCCCCGAACGAGGCGCTAACGACTAGCCATTTCACCCCCGTTACAACGTAGGGTCAGTGTAGATGTAAACGGGTATATGTAGCCCAATTATGGTGATTAAACTTAAAAGATTTGGAATCATAAAAAAAGCCAATGGTTTATAGTCACAGAAATGCGTCAAAATGTTTTTGGGAAGATCTGGAAATCAACCAGAGAAAATAAGTAATATTGTTTGAAAGAAGTCTAGTTATGATTTCCAATTTTTTTACAATCCCCAATGGGTCACAACAGCACATGCTAAACAATATAACATGTACTAACGTACTTCTGCAAAAAATAACTAATAAGTAAAAGACTAATCAACTGAGGTTTGAGAGATGTGAAGTGATAGTGCAGTGCCACTGAGAGGGCAACACCGGTTCAGCCATGCATACTCACCAATGGAACACAATTCACACATTGGATCCACACACAAATCATTGATGTGCATTAGCAGCATTGACTGTAGTACTCAAAATGAGCATCAGACTTTCTCACAGTTCATGAGCATTTATTCTTACATTCACAAAAAATACAGTTTATATGTACATTTCCTACAATTTACCACAAGGGGCATGAGTGTATATAAAATGTTGCAGATTCTGCAACACTAACAGGGTGATTGCTTATTTTGCTTAATCGTGGAGACAGTCCTGATTAGGTGTCACTATCATCAGTAAAAACATCCTAAATGAAAACATGTATCCCAAGTTGTAAAAAAAATGTAAAATATTCAGTAATGAATAGGAATAGTTGGACAGTTTTGTTTTCCCCTGCTGGCTAAACCAGGAAGTACCCCCCAGCACTGATGCTTGGAGAACACATTCACCTCCCAAACCACCACAACTAACCTTGCAGACAAGGAGAACAATTACAGAAGGTAGCCCTTGTCTGACATAAACCCCATAAATGCTGGATGGTGGTGGGCCAGTCATTGGTATACTGCAACCAGGATTTGTGGCATACCAACTCATGGCTAAAAAAGCACAGCTGTATTGCAAGGAAATAACATCACCACTGCACCATTCGTAAGTAAACATTTCAGATACTCTAATCGGTCAATGTAGTACACACAGAACATATGTCAGGTTTAGAATCAAGGCACTTGCTATATTTAGCCAAACAAAACATACAATTATTCGTAGATCTATGGCACAGAGTGGTCAAATTACTGTCTGTGATGGGATCTGGGCTTTTGGGCGTAAAAAAACAACACAAGCCAATCTTAAATGTCTAAAACTGCATTAAAAAGTATATACAAATTAGAGCCCCTTCACAGTGGTGAATTTCTCTAAATCCCAGCCTTGCAGTACAGGAGTGTGAGAAAACCCCAAAAGCTTGGTGAGACGTGCATTGGAGGACATGTCTCAATCGTCGACTCGCACAAACTTGCTCTGCAGTTTTTTCAATGAGGCAAAGCTATCATGTTGATTTGGACATCATGAAATTGGGAGGGGAGAAAAATGTTATGGACCAATACATCCTTTCAAAAACTACACTTTTTATATCCAGATAATATATTTTAAGCAACATTATTTTTACAAATAAAAATGTATGCAGCCCTCTGCTTGAGTGACAATTAATTTACAGACCTATTCCATGGAATATGGATTATTGTCCCCACCAAAAACATTTGAAAAAATGCTGTTCTTAGCCTTTTAATGGTACAATGAACAAATTGCGCAATGATGTTCATTGAATGGTAAATTTTTTTATGCTGTTATTTGTTAAAAAAACTAATAAAAAATGTGTTTTTTCTGATCACAACAATGACTGGACTTGTGCCATCTGCAGCACTTTTGGAATCAGCAACTTGCAAAAGAAAAAGACGCAGTTTAACGCAATTGAAATAAAGTGCATTTATAAGACATTTGGAAACCAACATCACAGTTTACAAAGAATTTCTTGAATTCGTTAACATTGTATTAAAGTAAGCTTACCTGCAAGCAAAAACAAGCAGTACAAAAACAGTTTCCTAGAAATCTATTTAAAGAGAACCCAAGTATATTAGACTGTTATATAGTTTTTTCACTTGACATTATGAGCTCTGGTCATCTGAAAACAGACAAAGCAATGCCTCACAAACATGTCCAAAGAACTCTTGGTTATCAGTTTAACTACTTTGGTTAAATGATTATGAAATACCTCTGGGCATGAAACATTTTTGAAGCCCCTTGTTCACAGCTTTAAAGAAATGTCAGATGTTCTATGGTGTTTTTAGTAGGTCTGACTTAAGTTGCATTCCAACTACGAACTCCCTTCTCATTACCTAGGCTCCGTATTTGTGGCCTAAGCCCATATGGATTCCTAGACCTTACCCTGTTGTGAATATCTGATGACCAATATTATGAAAATGGCCAGTGACAGGAAAAGGTAGACATACTCAATTATCCAAGTGTTTTGTTCCTTAACTCTAGTAGTAGGCAACTTCAGTGCTGGTGGGCAGAAACCATTCTGCTTTTTGAATTTTTCTTCTAACCAAGGACCAATTCAGACCTAGGACACCATGTGGATGCAATTAACTGCCCACTTTGTCCAACATTCTAGTTCGGAAATCATACATTACATTTATCCAACAGAAATCTCCAGGTTAAAGTAGCAAATTGCTGTGTTATTTTTTGACTTATCCCTCCTGATGACCCTGTTGGACCATTCCAGACCAAAGTTGCCTACTGCTTAACCTTTAACAAATTCCTCTCAGAAATGCCCAAGAGCATGGACAACATATGATGAATGTTGGCTAAACAGGCAAGGAAAGACTCCCTTCAGTACAAAATGATGCTACACTGTGCTGGCATCCATATTAAATCTTAGATCTCACCCAGTCCACAGGTTTGTCTGTTGTTTCAACATACATTTATTTAAAAAAAAGCCCTAGCAGGTGTCTTTAAGACAGTTGTTTTGAGGTCTGATGGTTATATTCTTTGACAGTAAAAGAATAAAATATTTCCTCACCAATGGATAGCTCATAATGATACATGTTGCAATCCTGTTTTTTTGTTTCCAAACCATGTGTTCTTTTATAACCCACAGGCTTTTGTTGATGTGGGTAATGCTTGATGGTGCCAAGTGACTATTGGTGATGTCCGATAAGCCCTTTGAAAAAACCCTGGTCTTGTACATGTTTGAATGACCTACTGTATAGTGCAGTTGAATTTCATTACCAGGTTCCACTGTGTCATTGATGACAAATCCAGAATTGGAGTTCTTGCAACACAAGATTCATTTACTTCCAGGAATGATAGGTTTCCATTAACCATTCGGAATCTATTAATAGAAATATACACTATGTGATTTCTCTGCGAATCCGAGGACTCAGTTTTGGGGGGGTTAAAAAGGACCTAAGTTATGCAGGGTCAGACCAACAAGAAACACAGCAGCACCAGCAAGTCCTATTGTTTCATGCCGTCCTGTTAAAAAAAAAACTATATTTATGACTGGAAGAGAAAAGCATTGCCTACAATAAACAAATATACTACTATATGACTATAGTTTAAAATAAAATCCTAAAAGATTAGAAAATACTGAAACCCTGAGACATTATTATATATTTTTCGGACTGTCTGAACTTCACCCAAAAGGCTTTAAACACTAGTATCACTTTCAGGGTCATCACTGAAAATAAAATAAAACTATTTTCCAACAACAAACAACATTGGCATTTCTTATTGGACAGGTCCAAGAAGTCCTGGACAATTTCAGTCTTGCATTCAGCTTGTTTTTGTTTAGTGCCCTAACAAACTTTCCAGAGCCACAACGTAAGAAGCTAAAAGCCACAGGTTTAACCTGCTCTTGGCAACCACTTATTATCACAGGTCCATATGATCACAGGTCCATAGGACACTACAGTGAAATTAAACCTCGTCCCCAAACAATCTAAAAAAAAATAAAACAAATGGGTGCAAGGAGTGGCTATGGCTCTATCATAAAATGCTTTAAGTCCACAACAGTCCAGGTGAGAGCCTTGTCTGTATCGCTGACTGACGTGGCTGGGAGGTCCAGGGGTGAGGCATATTGGCCAAGCATGGACCCGGGTGGGGTGTGGCAATACCTGCAGGGTTTGTTTTACTCATCGCGCTCTTGCTATTTCTTTTAGGGCGGGTCGGGTCACACCAATGCTAACTGAAGCTGTCAGTCGAGCTAGTGTCCCCCCGAGCGTTGACCTGACTGACCTTTTAGTTAGATGTGTTGTATGGAAAACAGAACTTCTTGGAGCAGACATGTAAGAGCAAGCCATGCCTCCATCTTAAACTCTCCTGAATTTGATACGATGAGGGTTGTGGATATAATTATGTATTATGAAATAAAAAGGGGGAACAAGCATGGATTTGACATCATGAAACACAGCCAAAGTGTAATATAAAAATACAAATATAGCAATGTATTTATATGTTAAAAAAAATAAGTATTAAATACAGATTGTTGTGTTATTGACGGTACACGTTTTCCTGGTGTCAAGGCAGGTTGTAGTGAAAGAGGGGTATTTGGGGGTTGGATTGGTGGAAAATGGTGGCAGCTTCTGGGTCAATTAATAGTTAATGCAGTTATGGCAAGGCATCCCCTTAATAATCCCTTTATGCCTAGATTTTCCTCCTTTTACTTTTCTGTTAGCGAAAGCTGCAATATTCGATCAAGCTCTTCCTCTTCCTCCTTCCTCCTCCTCTCCTCCTCAGCCTGTGCACGTGCCGACAGCTCAATGGCCAACCGGAGGTCCGTGTCGGGGCTGGACGCCGATGTACTCGAGCTGGCTAGACTGGATGTAGTATCTCCCAAGTCCACCAGCGCCCCCTCTGGGATGCTTCTGGAACAACAGTAGAGGTCATCAGTTCAGAAACAGCTTTGGATGTCTCTTTCCTGGATGACAGTTGTCGATCATCAATAACTAATAAATATCTTACCAAAGCAAATATTCACATATGCTAAAGTATGATTATTTGGGTCTATACTTTGGATTCATTTTGAGTGGACAAAAGTTAGTAGCGTAGCCCATAATATGCATCAATACTTGGTGTACCTGTCACTGTTAACACTGACAATGGAGTCCATGCGGTCCTCAGAGGTCGCTTCCTACAGGACAAAAACAGGGGCAGCAGGTGAGGTAAAACGTTTGACCTAAGAACTGACGTAAATCATATAAACTGACATATATCACAAATGTAACAAACAGAAATGGCAGACGATAACAAGGTTTTTTTGTACCACTGTGGCCCACTGAAGAGACCCCGGATGAAAAACCTAATTGAGGCAGAGGAGGTTGTGAGAGATGGAGAACCTGATGGGAAGTGTGTGTGGCAGCTCAGACCTGTCCCAGGGCTCCACCCCCGGACTCCAGCAGACTCTGGTGGATGGCGTACTGAAGTAGCTCTTCGTCGTGGTTGGACACAGGTGTGTTGCGGCTGCCTCCTCCTACTCCTCCTCTGCGCCGGTAATGTGGGGGAACCTCAAACACAGAGGGGCACACCTGGAAGAGAGGGGGCACTGGGCAGAGAGAACCGCTCTTCAGATTTTCATGAACACAAACATTTACATCATTTTTTCAGTTGTCAGAAGCAACTAAATAAAGAAAGAAACGACAATGTGTGTGTTCTGTTTTGTTCATAACTAGTGCATTGGGAGAAACACCACATCGCCAAAAACAAGTCAGCAACATGAGTACGCCCACCTGCAGCTTTCCCCCCCTCCGCCTCCTCCTCCCCCTCGGAGGGGGTGGGTGTAGCAGCCGAGGGAGGCGTGTCCAGGGGTTGGGCCGTTCTGCATTTGTTTACACTGCCGAATGAAATACGGGCGTTGAGCACATGGAACAGGGGAATCTCTGTGGAACAGAAAACAGCACGGATCCCAGTGTTTAAAAACAAAGCGGATGACGAACCTTTCAATGTATTGTGGTGTGGCTTTTCTCTCAGGGGCCGATTGTTTCCAACCTGCTGGTACGGTTGCTGATACAGGATGATTGACAGTGTACCTATTTTTACAGGGAATCCTGGTGGGAACTTGAGGGTGACAAAATCCCGCAGCCGGGCGAAGTGGGTGCTGGTACGAGCCATTAGATCGATAATAGGGGTGACCTGCTCCACCAGTGAGAGGGGGTGTTCCTCACTCATCCACAATGTGCCCTTAAACCTGGACACATCAGGGTCATATTCAGTATTGGACACTGAAAACATTTTGCAACAAAAAAAGTCCCGGTTTCCATTTTATTTCTGTTTTCTGCCCAGTGAACTCCACCAAGGGGAGCAATGGATCCATCTCAATACCACCAACACTGATTTAAAACCTATAAATAAACACCATACTTCTGATTCCATGAATTCGGTTGAGAAAGAATCGTTCTTAGTTCTCCTACTTTTGGGTTCGGACTGTGAGTTCAATGGGCCGGCCAATGTCTCGGTCTTCAAGTTCAAACTCCGGGTCAAAGTACTCCTCTGGTGTAATCGCGGTGGGGTTGGTGGCTGTCGCATACTCCAGAGTGAGGTCCTATTCAGATAATGAACCAAGTTGAACATTAAAAACAAAGCTAAACATGGGTTTCAGTGCTGTCACAAAGGCAAAAAAGTAAGGAAGGTCAGAAGCCAGGTCAGAATGCTAGGAAATCCAAAATTGTATAGACCTAAAATTTTTATCTACTGATTTCTTACCCCTTGAGCACTTATGTGCTGCTCCACAGTGCCCAGGAGAGACTCCAGAACATTCCTCTCACCTAGCCGCCAAAAAAAGACAATAACCATTTTGGTTCTTTTTACTCTGTGTGGATTATTAATGACTGTGACATTAAGGACAGTCCCTCTATGATCAGAAGTGCTCTATAATGGTTCAGTGTCCCAGCTCAAATGCAGAGTAACAGTTGTTTACTGATACCTCCTCCTAGAGGAGTGCATACTTTTTATTCTGGCCTTCTCCTCATCTGTGAGATGCTCTGTTCTTGTCCGGATCACCACATTCACATTGTTCACAGTGAAAACCTGGAAGTAAAAGAAAACACTCATGCAGTATACTTCATACATTCATCATTTATTGCTACTAAAACTAAAACTAAGCGACTGAACATTTCAAAAAGCAGTTCATCTACAGAAGATCTACAACCTAAAGGGACTTGTGTAAGCCACAAAGTAATGTTATATTAACGGTACAAGGATGCTTCAATAAATGTACAAACCTTAGCCTCAAAACCATTAACAATCTCAGTTTTGTCTGTCCTCCAACCCCAAATACCAGACTTATTTCTGAAAAAAAAGGCCAGTTAATGTAAACCCCCGTTCGTGTATATTTATTTCAACAAAAAAGGAATGTAACACCAAAAATTATGCAGTATGGTTTGGTTCATACCTCTCAAAAGCAATGTGCCGTGTATCTAGAAAAGTGTTGACGATGGGCGTGGTCAGTCGCTTGGCCACTTCCTGTTCTTCAGGTTGCATGGAGTCTAGTGTTACATCTTCCATCTCCCGGGAGATGTCAAAACGTTCTGTGTCCACCACCTCTTCGTCATGGTTCACCTCCATCAACTCAGTGAAGGTATCTGCCAATGGGCAAAAACACACAATGTGAAACATACACCAAAAGAAGGGGGAAAAAGTAAACAAGGAGAGATGGCCGACTGAATCAGTGGACGGAGGATATAGTTCTGTGCCCAAAGGACTCACCATCTCCTCTAAAGATGTAGCTCCGACAACCTCTGACCCAGGTCATGTTCTCAAAGCCTAGCAGAGTGGCATCCACACGAAGACTGGCTCCGCTCTTCCAAATCCGGCAAACATCACTAGGACAAACTCGAGACACGAGGGGGACTGAGAACAGATAGGAGAGCAATGTAAATATCAAAGTTGCCATGTCCATAAATGTCCAGTTCCAATGGGGCAATTACCAAGTACTACTTACTCCAACTGGTAAACTCCCATTTCATTTCCATGTAGAAATCCGGGGACTGGGAACAAGCACAAATTAACAAAATGAGTAAAACACATTCCAGTAAGAGATGCGGAATTAGAGCGTAGGAGAAAGAAAAGACACCTCGCGGATTTTGCTTAGAAGTTCAGGTACTCCTCCCAGGGCTGTAGAGGCTTTGTGGTAGTCTCTCCTCTGAAGCACCAGCTGCACCATCTCTGGGTCGCCAGTACTGACTGCCTCTTGCAACACTACACACAAACACATGTTCATGACACTGAATTATGTTTTATGTAGCTCTGGGTGAAATGAGAGACCACTGCACCTTCTTTCCCTCCCCAAATAGTTGAAAAGGAAAGTTTTGAGTGATGAACAGAAGCATTTAATTTGCAGTGGTGTCTTCATTTTAACCCTCACTCAAACCTTTGTTTCCAGCTTTCATTGGAAAGGAAGGAAAAAGGTGCAGTGGTCTCTTAATTTTTCCAGAGGTGTATATGCGCCAAATAAACAATTGCTTTTGCCAGCCTCAACAAGTAAGCTCCAGGTATAATGACAAGGGGTACTGTGTGAAGAACCGGAAAGAAATACAGCAACATTTAGATAGGAATAGAGAAACCTACTGATTCAAGCAAAGTTGTTAGGTGAAATTGTTACAGAATCTTCCACTTTTGATCACACAATTGAATTAGATATATAGTTAGACTACAACCAGTCAATGTCAAATTCATGGTAATTTCAACAAACATATGCATTAGGATGTATTTTTTACATAACACAATATCCAAATTCAGATGTTTATTATTAACTTTAGTAATGTGCTGTACTATTTACTATAATACTATTTGCAAATGAAGGCAAAAGAAGGAAGTCTAAATTGCAGTCATGGACAGCCTGCCTAACCTGTCCAGTTCTTGGCATTCTCTTTGGTAACTTCAGCACCATGTCTCAGAAGCACTCTCACTGACTCAAGGTGGCCCAGGGACACAGCCAAGTGGAGTGGTGTCCTGCCCCTGGGATCCACGGCCTCAATGTCATGCTGCGGAACAACAAACATTGCAATGCTGAATTCTTTAAGACAAATAGACATGCTACTTAAATCCCACACATTTTCACCTTGTAGTGGTGCATTCTTTGACATAGTGCCTATGTTCAAATTATTTGGCATTTTCAAAGTAGCTTTTTTAAAACAACCGAATACTCTACCAACAAAAAAAGCACTTAAGTTCATAAATATTGGTCTCCTACTGGTTTTTTTCTATGGTATACTTGTGACCTACTGTCATACTTGTGTTTTCATTCAACGAATCGGTCAGCAAACGAATAGACCCAATGAAGGAAGCCCTCAAAACATCTCACGCAAAGAGAAACTAAAAAGTCAAACTTACTCGCCTACGGTAAATACGTGTTTACAATATCATCCCGATCAATGTTGCAACCTGGCATTCTGTGAAGCGATAAAATTGCATAGCCACTGATATTTCACATGAGAATTATGTCAATCAAACTAAATGATTGTCCATGTCAAGCAGTTAACTAACAATGTAGTTACAGTAGCTAGAAACGTTAGCCAAGTCTAGCTAACGTTAATAACGTTCCCTTCAGCCATTTTGAAGCAAATCTATATCTACAGCTAGCTAGCTAGAGTAGTTGGCTAAAGGATGTCAAACAGGTGAGAAACAACAGTAGCCATATGTTTCCATATTTTGACAAAGCAAGTCACAGTACCTTTGCTGACTCGTTTTCCAATTTCCTGTAATCATTTTCCCAGACTAAGGAATGTAGAGGAAACTTTAACCTGAAATCTTCATTGGCCTCGGGTAACATCTTACCCCTACTTCAAATAACCCAATAGCTAGCTTATATTTACTGCCATGGAGAACCTACAATAAACTTTAAAAGTGAAAAAAAATGTTTTTAGCTATGTGCCATATCTCATATTCACCGACATGTGAAATTCTACTACCCAACTTCTGCCAAATAAAACTTTTTCGAAAAACAAGGAAGTCATCAAGTTAAAACTATTGTTGTAGGGGTGTTATAAATGTTGTATTTGTCCCACAAGATAATTTGAGCCGAGAATTAAGTTAAATTGGGTATTATATTTGGGAGTACATATATACCTATATATTCCTTAAATAAAAATCTATGTTATTCTCTTAAAAATCATACATTCCCCCTCTTGAAAAATGGATTGTTCCAATCAACGTCGTGACGATTCACGCACATTTAACTAATTTGATGCAAATAGAAAAACATCCCAGAATATAATCTCATTAAATATTGTAGTTATAGAACACTGCTTTAATTACTAAGAGGTGCATATTTACAAATATGTTTACAGTCCAGAAATGAATCAGTTCGTATTTACTACAACGTCACTTCCCTTTCCCACCGCAACAGCTAGCTTTCTTAGCGCACACGTCTTGGCAGTTGTTTAGCTATTTGGATTGCTTTGCGGGCTAGCTATTGTTTATAATAAACCAATGTCAGTTGCTAGTTAGCGAACGTTAACAATTTTGCTGATCGTTTAACGTTTGTACCAGCACACCCCGCCCGCTAACGTTAGTGCTTTTTGTTCTGTCAGACACCAAATGAGAATATATTTTTTTACGTAGATCCAGTATAATCTGACGGTAGGCAGCCGTCCACGTCGGATATATTTCGTAATTCCCATTATGAATGGAATAATGCACTTTGACGAGTTGGCTCTGCCGAGTGGCTCAGCCAGGTTCAGGTAACGCAAAAAGCACTTTGCTTCCTATTCCGATTTGGCTAACGGTGCAGCAGATTAGGTGCAAGAGAGTTTCCGTCCTAACAATCGCAGCTGCCTGTCGTGTGCAAGCCAATGAGCTTGCGGCCGGTGGATCGTTTGAATCAAGAAACTAAGAGGAAACTGTCGTAGCTAACCAGCTACCTTCTATTTTGTATCAAATATTTTGTTTCCCTTTCAACAACTCGACTCGTCCTATGTTATGCTCTTAGCTATGTTCTGCCACAGGTATCAAATGAATATATAAAACGAACGAATAAATTCCGGCCCTTGATGCTTTTTCGAAGCACATTCATTTCTGCAAAAGATGTCTAAACGTTTAAGGAATAGTGAGGTTTGCGCGGATTGCAGTGTCCCAGGTAAGTCACTGAACAAATGTGGGTCACGTTAGCTAACTACTGTACATAGGATTCTGTTTTAAGTATAGCTATCAGTTATTTACACTAACATGAGTAGTAATCAATAACGTTATTTGCAATTATTTGGTACTTACTAGGTACTGTAGACATGTACTGTACTTTGTAGGTTTCTGATGTATGCTAATAGATTAACTGAACTAACTTGGAACGTTGACCGGTTAGCATCTGACTGGTCTTTCATTTTATACTGTTACAGCTGTAACATTAGTGTTTACGTGTATACCAGCGGTTTCTTACAATTACAGTGGAAATTGGTATTACTGGTGGCAAAAAAATAAAGTTCTGAGTTCTTGCGTAAATCATGCAAGTCTTGGACTTGTGTCATCGCAATCCAGTTATTCTAGTGCAATATATAATATTGGATTTTCTTTTTCAGTTTACGTTTGAGCATCCACCTCTCCCTGATAATCTGCAATGTAACATGTTTATGACAAGGGATACAGCTAAAAATGAGGTGTCATTCTGCTGAAAAAAAAAAGGAGATACTGTAACAATGGGTTGTACAATGTGTTTGCCCTGGTCTTTTTGCTCAACTGATTTGTTGTTTAGACTTGATTATCTTTCTGCGTCAGCTGCTGAGTTCTGTATAGTCATGATAGAACAGGTAGGAATGTGCCCTGTGGTTATGATTCAATATTCTACTCCCTAGAGGTGCTTTCCATTAATTGCTCTCACTCTGATTAAGGTTGTTACAAAAAAGAGTCATGAGAGTAGATCAGTTGAACAGTCGCTTGCTTCTACCAGACTTCTGTCGCCCAGTTAAAATTCCACACTGCTGGTCATCTTGAAATGTATTCAGCCTCATCACATTAAGTCGCACTGGATTGAAATATCTGCAACATTTCTTGAATGTTCAAGCCAGTCTGTGATTAATAATTGAGCTGCTGGTAGATTTGTTACCCTTCAGTAAGACACTGTCTAAAATCCACTACTCATACAGTAACAATTCATTGTCATCAATAACAATTTAGAGGTCAGCCAAAAAGTACAGAAATCCTAACCTGTACCATATTTTTTTGTGGAGAGGTTTAGGAAATGGCTTCAATGCAGCATTGTGTGGAATATTACATTGAGTTTTTAGGCCAACTTGTATAGGAATTACATTGTCCAATGAGCACAGGAAGAAAAACAGGATGTTGAGTGAGTTGACTGGATGCTGTTAGGTTTGTGGCTTTGTATTTCCCTCTGTATGTAATGTCACGCACTTCTGATCATTCCTCCTTTGCTTTGCATATGTTCTTGTATTCGCACATGGACAGAGATTTTGAGGCGTTTAGAGGATTGATTAAGGCCAGCATTTGCGCTTGCCTATTTGTGTAATGATTGTCTGAAAGAGAGCAAAGAACTAATAGTTCTACTAGACAGGACTTTGTATTACCATCTTGTTAGTTGTTGTGCCAAGTAACAAGAGGAACACAGCTTGGTTATTAGAATATTGAAAAGCCTTGAGGAATTAGGCCTAGACTAATTATTGTGACATTAAGTAGGCTAGGCCTAGCTGTATGTAATGTCATCCTCCAGCTGTCTCTTCCTTTCTCTTTCTCGGAATTTCACTTGAGGACAAGGCTAAGATCTAGCCTAGTTATAGTAGCCCAGGGCTGTTTTGAAGTAGGCTCAGCTGTATTAAGAAACACAGAATATTCACTGCAAGTTCATAATTTCAAGTTCTTTCCACTATTTCCAGTAAATATATAACTGTAATAGGTGATATTATGAGGGAATTCAGTGTTATAAATCTTTCTGAGAAACACTGAACATATTAGTCATGTTAAAGTCTTGTTTCAAAATGTTTCATCCAAACACCAAAAAATGAGACAGCGGCCAGTTTTAATAATTTCACACTCCATGTTGCAATCATCTGTGAATTAAGCTTCTGTGTCAATTTCAAATGCTTATGGCTGATCTGTACATTTTGGAAAAACAAATCCAATATTGTGACCAGGACTTTGATGGGGTTTGTGCGAAAAATATCAGTATTCTGAATGGGTGCCAGGGAAATTAAAACCAAACATATTTTTTCATCACGCTTTGTCCATTGACTGCTTGCATGTTAGAGACGCCAGAGTGCAATTTAGTTTTTTGGGTGAACTATCACCTAACATCTCGTCTTCATCAAAACTGGGGTTAAACAAGCTTTGGGAGTCCTTTCTGAAAACCATTAAACATGATTGTTTGAACTAACTTTTGTGAAATGGTGTCATAATGTATAAGGATACACATTCACAAAATATCCTTAATGAAGTTTTCAAATGCCTGAAATCCAACATAAGGATATTCATGAATGTGTTTTTATTTAGGAATTTAGCCTATTAACCTATAAATAATAAAAATTATACTTCTTATTATTCGCTGATGCCCAGTTTCACTATTGGTGCATTTATGTCCCATTCCCTGACTTCAACACTGAGAATTTGTCAAGGTTCTTCTCCATGGGGCCTGGAGTGCTTTTCTCTGAGCCTGTTAGCAGTTGTTGTGGGGTCTAAATATTTTTAGCGGTTACACACGTGAGTTTTAATTTAGCAGCACTGCATTTTGTTGTGGAAAGTGTGGGCTTGTCAGCACCCAGCCCTCACCGGAAAGGAAGAGGAAGAGACCCGGAACGGTAGACCAGGTGTCTGAGGCTGTCTGGCCCTTCTAGTCCCTTTGGTTCGTACAGCTGCCCCCCTCCAACACACACACTCAAATCAGCAGTCACCAGGGAGACGTGACAACCCCACTGCCACTCACTGGTCAGTCCCCCGATCAATCGGTATGGGTGTTTGGTTTGCGTGTTTGAGTTGCAAGTTTGTTTTTTTGCCTAAGTTAATCCAAATGTTGTTGCATTTGTTAGTGAAATGTGTTTTACGTATTAGATTGGTATTGTTTCGGTGCCCGAATATTGGGGGGCTATGTACATTGCTGTAAATGGTTCAATAGCCTGTAAATTCCCCAGAATGTCAAAAAGGGTTTATTGTAAAACAATGACCCTGTAACATGACATGTTTTACTGTACTTGCCAACATTCTTGACTGCAGGTTCTGTACGTCTTGTACCACGAGGAAGTGAAAGAGCAAGTCACCCACAGTGAACGTCTTCGGTTGCTCAACCAAACATGTTAAGAGTGGTTTTCACAAGAACACAGCGTAGCCTATTTTAAATTTGTTTGACTCTAGGGCTTTGTTGTAGAGAGCACATATACTTCTCTAAATGCAGATAACGATCTGTTGATCACTTCTGTACTTGTGCTAATCGGGTCACATGAGGAGAATGCAGGCCAGGGGTATTGAGGCAGTCCCCATGTTATTTCTGTTAACCTCCTGCCTAAAAGAAATGGCCAATTAGTTGTTATTTACAAATATTAATGCCAGAAGGGGTTGAGATCAGGCTATTCTGGAGGCTGGAAGCCTTTGTGGAATGCCTTGAAGAAAATGTAAACAAGGTTAAAACTGCTGCTTTGACCTGTCTTCAAAACAGAATTTTTTTGTGTGTGGAGTTTGGAAATGTGCATGATCTTGCCTTATGGACTGTATACAGCAGTGTGTCCCGGCACAACCCTCCTTCTCCATTGCATATTTTCTGTTAATTCCCCAGCAGAATGGTGTACACAAGTTCAAACGTTTCAACCCTCTCTAAATTTAGTAGTTCTCTTTGAAGCTCTGTGTGATCTAGGTGGAATCTGTCATGCTTGGCCCTTCTGTCATTATCATCACTCAGACCCCTTCAATGTTCCATGATACGGTTAGAAACACCATCTTCGTGTGTTGCTTTGTGGGGTACACGCCTTTGTGTTCTCGTTGTTTGGACGGAAGTTAGTGAAAGAGGAAATAAGCTCTCTGATACTACACATAAAAGAGATTTTGGAGCAGTTTTTTGTTACTGTCCACATATGCCTCCTCTTTGCATTCAGCATGACTTAACTACCTAAACCATACGTTTCTTGCCCCGGTTACATTTCTGCCACTCTGAAAAATACTACTTAGTTATTTTGGTATAATTGTTTTCTGGTTGGTAAAATTTGTGGTTGGAATATGTCTCAGTAAAAATCACTTTTGAGGGTAAACCAAATATTTAAATAATGGTGAAACAAAAATTCTCAATGCACAAAAGTTATTTACTCTATCATTTTCACAAATAAATCTAGATTTATTGCATTGTACATGATCTTCAGTTTCTTGGCAATTTCTCACATGGATAAGTCTTCATTTCTTAGAACAAGAATGACTGGAATGTGTAGGAGACACTTGTAAACATTCATTTAAAAGTATCATCACGTCATGTCATGTTGGAACCTTGATGTTTATATTCCGCCCAAAGGCTCACATCCGTCAGAATTCCAGCTGGTCAGAATCACATCAAATTGCCATGATATGGAATGTGATTGATTGTTTCCGAAACACAGTTACAACCAAATAAGGGTGTGCGCGTTGCACACTTCTGCAACCAAGGCATTCTTTGTTATTCAGAGAAATGATCCGTTTGTTTTTAATTTAGAGGTTGGTGGTTGCAAGATGTTACTGAAAAAGAAAAAAGTTGGACCTACGTTCAGCCATTACGTCAAAAAAAGCTGCCCTTTTAATAATGGTCTGTAGACTTTAGATACTGTTTCAAAGGGAAACACACATTGGACCGTGTTTATACGAATGTCGGTGACTCACACAAAGCTATCACCCTCCACCCTTAGGCCAATCAGATAGTGTCTCCCAATTACTTCTCCCCGCCTAAAAATAAAAACTGAAGTGGTATTCACAACCACCTGTCAGTCGAGACAGACTCACTGATTCAAGATTTTGTGATGACCACAGATTGGTGAGATGCCTGATACTATTTTCACTTTGTAGTTTCAGTTAAGTTGCACTTTAACTTTTTTGCTGGTCCTTGATCCTCATATTCTTTATGAAAATATGAAGGGACCCTTATAAGTCTCTGCCAATAACGAGTATCTTTATTATTTAATGCTGCCACCACAGTTCTTGAAAGTGTTTTCATTCTAACTGCACGGATGTGTAGAGTTTCTGTAAAACAGGTGTTGTCTCCGTGACCGAGAGAGGGCCTATTAAACATTTGTCTAAACGTGGTGTTGGCCACCTCCCAAGATTAGTGTACGACGTTACATAATAAAATAAGCTTGAGGGCAAGGGAAGACATTTGCTCTTATGACTTACATTGTAAGTAGGTGTCTGCGCTGAACAAAATCTGTCAACGGAAGTTAACTGATCGGACCGCGAAGCTCACTTGGTCGTCCTCATTATGGAGGTTGTTTCCAGGTAGCTTTTTTATGGTTTCATTTGTCTACAGGCCTGTATGGCAGCAGTTCCCTCCCCCAGGCATATGGATTCCAAGGGGCTGTTTGAGACGGCTGTCCAGTCAGCGTAGCCTAACTGGAACGCCACAAAAATGGAGAGGCTTGGGCCGGACTTAGCAGCTGAGTGAGAGGTTTAGTGGCCTATCTGCCAGATAGGAATGTCAGAGATTTGAATTATGAATGTGAGAGGCCGTGGTAAGGCCCAGTCATGAGTCAGATGCCAGAACACCAAGGAAAGCCGATAGATGATATGAAAAGTTGTTGAAGTTAGTGATTAAGATAGTAGGTTAAGATCAGACCAACTGTGTGTCAGTGCATTCGTCTCAACAGATCCCCCATGTGTTTGACCACACAGCATTACCAAGAGTGAATCAACTAGGTTTTCTAATTACGCGTGAAGAAATATTCAGGTATATTTGTTTACTGGAGACGTGTATTTGTTTTATTCATTCTTAGAGCCTCGCTGGGCCTCTGTGAACAGGGGCGTGTTGATCTGCGATGAGTGCTGTAGTGTTCATCGCAGTCTGGGCAGACACAGCTCCCAAGTCCGTCACCTGACTCACACAACATGGCCTCCTACACAGCTACAAGTAAGATCTCCACCAGACAGACCCAAACACACAAACATAAATCACATCTACAACAAAGGTTTATAGTTTTCTACCCTTTTCTTGTAATCAGATGGTTCAGACGTTATACAACAACGGGGCCAACTCGATATGGGAGCACTCTCTGTTGGATCCGGCGTCAGTAATGAGTGGAAAACGCAAGGCCAACCCTCAGGACAAAGTGCAGTGAGTCATATGTGTTTGATGGCTGCTGGTGCACAAGGAATACAGTCTTGTTCATGGTCAAGAAGAGTCAATTGGCAAAGTTACAAATGTCCCCTTTTCATGCTACTGAGCTGATATGAACAACGGTGAACTGCGTTGGCATGGTAACATATTTATCTAGTCTTTACCTGCTCATATTTTTGTTTTCCCTACAGCCCAAATAAGACAGAGTTCATAAAGGCTAAATACCAAATGTTGGCTTTTGTCCACCGGATGCCATGTCGAGATGACGACAGTTTCACAGCCAAGGATTTAAGCAAGGTGAGACCACTGTAAATCTGTAATCTCCCGAACAAAGGTTTATATGGTTTGAATAAGCAATATTTTACTAATGCATGTTTTGTTTTTTCCATCTTCAGCAACTTCACTCAAGTGTCCGCACTGGTAACCTGGAGACGTGTCTGAGGTTACTGTCTCTGGGAGCTCAGGCAAACTTCTTTCACCCAGTAAGACACTGATCACTCATCAGCTTCATAACATGTTCTTAACAGCTTTTAAATAGAACTTTGTAACAACCATAATTACTGCTTGGCTCCTCAGCTAAGAGAGCAACTTAACAAAGTGCGAGGGTTCATTCACACATCTCAGGAACGAAACAAAGCCGTTTCATTGATTTTACTACAGACTTTCACTACGACCAATTACATGTCCTCTGTGAACCAACCGTTGCCCTATCCAATACCGTGGCTATGTATTTTTCCGTGTTTATAATTGTTCTTTTATGATTGGTGCCTTGTCTTTCCTCCAGGAAAAAGGGAATACGCCCCTTCATGTGGCTGCCAAGGCAGGCCAGGTGTCTCAGGCCGAGCTGCTGACCGTCTATGGGGCTGACCCCGGAGCCCCCGACACCAGCGCCAAGACCCCCATCGATTATGCAAGGTACTGCAGTATCTAGCCTGTAAAGGACTAATTCCTCGTTCACTTTCTCGCTATCCTCATGTGCAGTCAGGCTATTTATGGACGTTGGGGACCAGAAAAGAGGCATAACTTATTTGCTGTTGTGTTTTCTTTTCCTCAGGCAAGCTGGTCACCTTGACCTGGCTGAGAGGCTTGTGGAGATTCAATATGAACTTACTGACAGACTGGCTTTTTATCTCTGTGGGAGAAAGCCTGGTAAGTGAGGAGAGGCCTTTGACATCTGAGATCAGACTGCAAGTCTGGCACCTCTGTCAGTGTCAGTTAAAACAAGCCCGCTGAAATCAATGAAACATGCAACACTACCAGCCACTGAAGCAGTGCATCAGTGATGTCAAGCTTGGGTGGATGTTTTTAGTTTAGAGACGTCCCTCTGTGAGGCAGACATGAGTGGTACATACTTTAGATTTTTGGCTCTATGATATGAATCAGGTATTTCTAGGGAATAGGTTCTAATCACAACCATCTATTTGCTTTTAGATCATAAAAATGGCCAGCACTTCATTGTCCCACAGCTGGCTGACAGGTAAGGCAGCTTAGTCTGGCTCAGTGTATCAAATACTATTCTAGTTCCAGGCTTTGTGTGCTGTATAGTCATCGCCTAGTGCTGTTGTTATGGCAAAAGGTCTTCGGTGGCTTGAGTGTAATGCAACTTCATGGGTTTGTTATAGTAAAGTGGATGCAATAAAAGTATATTTGGGCAAGAAACGTATTCACCTGTTTTTCCTGAATGTGCGATCCAGCTCAATAGACTGCCAGGACATGGGCTGTGTTTTTGGTCATGTACTTGAGAGGAAACGAGCAAAAGCAATCCTTGCAATTAAGATTGCAATCTTCCCCTAAAGCGTCTTTACATAGTCATAATGCATATCTGAGATTAAATCTGTTTTTGTAGCATATTGTCCTTTTCTCGTAGTTTAACTAAATTAAAGCGTTCTCTTTTTTATTGCTGTCCTTTGATGGCTAAGGAACGTGTAAGTATTTGATCATTTTAGATTTGCCAATGTTTCCTCCCATTCAACATCAGAAACTAAACATATACATTATTTTATTCGTAGCAGTTTAGATTTATCAGATCTGGCAAAGGCAGCAAAGAAAAAGCTTCAGTCCGTAAGTGTTTCAGTATTTTGATTGAATTAATGTAGTTCTATGTTACAATTTAGAGCCCTTTGTATTGCAATCAAAGAATATATACATTTTTTAGCAACTCATTTTTAATGCTTTCTTACAAACCACTTTAATTTCAGCTGAGCAATCATTTGTTTGAGGAGCTGGCGATGGATGTGTACGACGAGGTTGATCGAAGGGAGACGGATGCAGGTAAGTAACACAGAAATGGGGAAAGAACTAAACGAAGGCTTCCATCCAAAAAGATGGAGATTTAGTACCTTGACAACACAAACGTTTGTTTTCTGTTGCAAAAAGCTTTCAGTTTGTTTTCAAATGAACACTGCCCTGGTGCAACACTCTTCTCTGCACAGTATGGCTGGCAACTCAGAACCACAGCACCCTTGTGACAGAAACTACTGTGGTGCCTTTCCTTCCTGTGAATCCAGAGTACTCTTCAACACGAAACCAGGCAAGCCACCAGCATACTGCATTTCACACTCGCTAGTAAACACTTCGTTAATATAGCCCAACTTTAATTAAATTAAATTCAATGTTCTTCATTAGGATTGGATGGATTCTCTGTCTTCTCAGTGACGTTTCTTCAGATGCAGTAGGAGAAGATGCATTTTGGTCTTGTTTTCTTTCTTCTAGGGACGCCAAAAGCTTGCGAGATTCAACGCACATGAATTTGCAACTCTTGTCATCGACATATTAAGTGATGCAAAACGTAGGCAGATGGGGAACTCTACAAGTCCCAAAGGTGAAGTACTGCACAAAAACGGGCCTATTACAGGATTTCTTCTGGGTAAAAATAGAGTGTAGGTGGTGGCACTGGCAGGGATTTTGGAGAACATGTTAGACCGTCTTGTTATTGTAGAGATATAAGTGGAATATTTTAGCCAATCGTAAACTCATCTCCCTGGAGCCTTGCAAAATTATTCTACTCCTGTTGTTGAAATATGCTGCTTGCATAAGTATTCAACCCCTGACTGATTCTTTATTTTATTTTTCCATGCTATTTGCTTTTTCTCAAACCTTATAACAAAACTGCCATGATTTTTGGTTTTCTTAGAATTGCGATAATTGGCTAAGAGTCTTCATGACATCAATCTGCGCATATGACTGCAAAATGAAAAAGCAACCAGCAAAGTACTTTGTAAAAGCGTCTTTAGCAGGAATCCCAGCTTCGAGTGTCCTTGAGTTTGCCTCTATCAGCATTGAAGATATGGATTTTCAATGCTGATCCATTCTTTCAGGTAGATCCACTCAAGCTCTGTCTGATTAGTTAGGGAGTGCCAGTGAACTGTGATCTTCAGGTCACTCCACACATATTCAATTGAGTTTCAAGTCCAGACTTTGACTGAGCCACTTCGGGACATTCACAGACTCGTCCCAATGCCACCCCAGTGTTGTCTTTGGCTGCGTTCTTCGAGTCGTTGAAACATGGATCTTTACCTCATGCTTCACATTAATGTTTTTGCTGGACGTAGCGGTTGGCTTTCAACTCTAATAGTTTGATTTTGGTTTCATCAGGTCAGATAATCTTCTCCTGATGCTCTACGAGTCCTTCAGGCACTGTATCATCAGCATATCATATGTCTTTTAGGAGGAGTGGCTTTCATCTAGTCACTTCGCGTTGACGGCCTGATTGGTACTGCAGGGGTGGTTTTGCTCCTGGTCCAATGCAAGTTTACACAAAATGAGGAAGCCGCCTTTTCTCATTTGCTCTCTTGTGGTTACAGAAAATGTTGAACTCATCCTAAAAAGTGTGAGCAGCCGACATGGCAGTGAGGGTCTGGACAACGACCAGCCGGACTATGACAGCGTGGCTTCTGATGAGGATACGGATCAGGAACCAAACTCCAGTAAGGACCGGACCAAGGTAACTAAAGGGGCTGGAGTTGCACCCGGAACAGGTTAAGATTTTCAATCTGATCCGATGTCCTGAAATCACAGCCAGCCTGCCCTGATGCCTATTTCTCTCTGACTTTCCTACAGAGTCTGGATTCGGACTTATCAGACGGGCCCGTCACAGTCCAGGAGTTCCTGGAGGTAAAAAACGCCCTTTCTGCCTCGGAGGCCAAGATACAGCAGCTGATGAAGGTCAACAGCAACCTGAGCGATGAGCTGCGGCTGATGCAAAAAAAGGTATCGCCCACTGCTGAGATCCACCAATCAGTTCACTAACACGGCCCAGTCAGTCTACCACACGGCCAGTAAGATGTGAGAGTTGGACTGGGGCAGTGGGGTGGAGGAAACTCAAGTCCCTTCTCCCATGGCAACCTCTCCTCAGACACCAGGGTCTGTATAAGGTCCAAACCCGTAACCACTATACTCTTTTTGGAGATTCGCCTGACGTGCCAGACGGCTCAACGGTTTGGGCCGGCATGTTTCTGTCAGTGTTCAGGCAGGGGCTTCTAGAACTTGACACACATCCATTGTATTCTTCTTTTTGTTTTATTTCTTGTGTCAAAGAGATTCTATATTGCCCCACTGTATTGTGGGAAACCATTTCCCCTGCCTGTGTAACTGGTATGTAGAGTTAAAGCTGTGTTATTTCATACAGGTCGACTAACAGGCATGTTCTAGTAATCAGCTTGACAGCACGCCTTCTGTGACCTCGCTTCATGGTTTCCAGACACTCGGTCATTGGAAGGGATTTTTGAAACACTTTCTAAAGTGTAGCTTATCATAACTCTCCACAGGTGTGAGATATCCCAGCTCTTAGTGTAACATAGTTTGCTTTGGTTGCCTTGTCAATTGACATGGGCCATTAAGTCCTCAGCTGTGGTTTAAAAAGGATCTTTAGAGCCAAATAATGCAGTCAGTTCCAGAGATCACATCCACACTGGGTGTTAACAGGATTTTTCACCATGGTTTTGCTCTGGAGTCTTTTCTACCACCATGATTTATCCCTAGTAAAAAACACAATCTGGAGTCTTTGGTTCATGCCAATTTCAACAGCCCAGCCAATTGATTTGGAATAGAACAACATTGACAAACACTGATTGAGGATCAATGGAATTATAGGACTTGCATTTATAAGGCAGTGTGCTTTTTTTTGGAATGATTTGAAGACCAGATCTACAGATTGTTGCTTTGAAAAACCCTTCTTTGTCCTGAGTCTTAAATGTATAATTAATGGGACATAAAGTGGTCAACTTGGCATTCATCAGTGGGGGATGTGGTCAGTATGGGATTTAGCTGTGTGAGCTGGCATTGTTTATACTGATGGCTGATTGCAGTTGTCCATTGCCCTCTCTGAAATAACAGCACATGTCATAGTGTTGGATATTGTTCACATTAAAAATCCTTTTGGCACGGTCAGACCCATTGAAGGTTTTCACGGTTTTAAACTCGTCAACTGGGTGGGGCTTTCCCTATGGAAAAGAGAACAGGTGGGATAAGCCAAAGAAATATTATCACAAGCAAACGTTTCAACACTGCAGTACAGGTGTTAGTAAATGTCTTGCCTTTGTTTTATGCCCGTCCAGACTGTCCAAAGAGCATCACAGTAGGTGGTGAAATGCATCTGCTCTGTTTGTTTTTAACGCACTTTTAAGAAACACATTGACTGCTTAATTGTCTGCATAATGACATAGGACATTAAGCAGGAGCTTTAAGCAGAATCAGTCTCCTATGACAGTTTGTGCTGTCATAGGAGCAATGATGGCAAAGATAGTGGACCTTCTATAAACAAGAGAAATTTGCTGCAGGAAATAATCTCTGATAGGGACACTTACCTTCCTCTTTGTTTTCTGAATGCCTCACTGCCACTGCCTGGTCCTCATGGCTATTCTGTCAGACTGTTTGGCTTGCCTTGGTGCCTTTTTTGCTTGCCTTCACCTCTCGCCTTGCTTTTTCAGTGTTTTTGGATGCCTAGCATGAGTAACACCTCGGGATAATTCTCCTGAAGTCTGATTCCTCTGTTGATTGGCATGCTGTAGACATGAGGAGCACAATTGCCCGTTGGGCATCATTTCTTACAAAATAATTCTCACAGTTCCCAACATCTGAAGTAAATATGTTAAAGTTATTTTAATTTCCACTGGTCAAGTTTTGCACCCATTGATAGAAATCCATGGCAATGGAAACTCGTCCACTTATGTGGGAGTTAGGATGCAGCCCTTAGGGAATAAAGCATGCATTAGAGCAATGTAGCTGGAGTACCTTGTTGGCTAAGCGTCCTCTTAGTGTATGTGCTGACCCGTCTCTTCCAGCTGCATTCTCTGCAAAACGAGAACACGTCTCTCAAGCGGCAGGGCCCATCCACCCATATCTATCAGGTCCCCATCAGCAGCGGGTCAGAGTACATTGACCCTCCTTCCTCCAGCCCCTCAGCTATGAAGCGCCGGCAGTCAGCCCGGGCCAGCCGGCCCATTTCCATGTCTGTTTATGAGACTGGCTCAGGCCTGAAGCTCTACCTCCCCAAGGGGGAGACCCCCTACCCAGAGGAGGGTGCCCCCACCCTGCAACCTTTCCTCCCACCTCATGTAAGTAGACAACCTGCAGCCAGCTCTTTTGCCATTTCTTCTCCCATCTCCATCTCCTAGTGTCATTCTCCTTCTTTTCCACCTTTTTTTGGGTTCTGTAGCCCTGTCTTTTGTTAGTTTGTTTGCTTCCTGCCTTTTCTGTATCTATTTGGTGGACAGTTTGGGGGGGGGGCAACCAAACCAAAACAAAATGGGCAGGAGATCTGGTAAAAGAAACAACTCAACAAAGTAAAATCTCTTTCATATGTCTCTTTTCCATACAATCAAAAATCATCACAAAGACAGAAAATATACTGGAATTATTTAAATGCGAAACATAGGTGACTAACAGAATGGTGACGTGAACAGAATGCTTGTACTTGGCTTCACTCAGTCCTTTTAATGCAAGTGACATCTAAGAATAAACCAGAGCTTTAGCTAAATAACAGGTCAAGATGAGAGCTTGACACAGAAAGGAGTCTGTCTTCTGTGGTTAGTAAACCTCTCTAAAACACCATGTAGCGCCTTATATCAGGAAGGGTGGTACTGGCTGCGAAATTCCCTTCAATGCTCACCTCCCGACTTACCCAGCTTAGCTTGGTTTTCAGGGCTGAGGAACGTGTGCAATTTACAGAAACGGGAGAATGCAGTTGTTCTTGGCCTGTACTTAGCAGCCAGGCTGGGGATTGCCTGCAGAGATCGTAGTTGCCAGCCAGCCCAAACATTTACAATTTGTTCTTTGGTGGATCAGGAGGTTTTTCCTTTAGCTCTTATTTGGCCCTGGGACCTGATAGTGGTAATCAGCCAACACAATGCCAAGCACACAGGCCAGGCCGCACACAGCTAGTCTCATCAGTGTTTGCTCTGTGTGACTGTAGTCTGATTGTGTTACCCTTGGGGCTGTGGGTTTCCAGCGTTTCAGCCCCGTTAAGCTTCCTTTTTAAATGGTCCATTCTTTCCACTTCCTAATCACTGATCTGTAAAGGAAGGATTGGAGGATGTGTACATTTGAAAGTATTTGAACAGTATTTGGACTTCTTGAGTACTCTTCATTCAAAAATGTATCAGGTGACTATAGGACAGATGTCTGAAATCCACTTGTTATTCCAAGGTTGAATGTGTAATATGTGGAAGGTTTGTATGTTATTTCAAATAAGCATTAAACATCCCATGAAAACATTTTCAGAGTTTTGTTTTTTTCAGTTCTGCTTCAATGACTAACAAGATCTTTTCTGATTCAAAATGCAGATGTATTGTATTTTTGTTTATAACCAAGGGGAATTGCTTTTTCTTATTTTTTATTTCCAAATTCCTGGAGGTGCAATCCAGGATCGGTAAATCTAGTTTTACTCTGTCAGAACGCAAAATATAACAGATTTTTTTGTCCTTTGTTTGAATTCCCACTGCTTTTCCATTCATCCCTTCTAACCTTTAACCTTTAAACCCTAGGGTAAATTTTTGGAATTACCTGATGAAATTGCTTTTTAAAAGGAAACATTGCATTTGAAATTTTGACATTTCTGTGTAGCAGAATAATTATGTATGGGAACATTTTAAGTTCCTGTTATAGGTATGGTCATTAGAAATTTCCCAATTTGTCCCCATTGGGTTTTTTGACTGCCACACATTTGTTGGGTGTATATGCTTCACTGTTTGTGTCTTATATAAGCAAAGCTAAATAATAAATTTGTGACTGGTGGTTAAAGGGAAGACCGAGTGTGATATGTATGTGTAACCCTTTGGAGGCTGAGACTAAAGCATATTGAAGCCTGCCTTCTTGCTTGCTCTCCACACGTTGTTTTAATCCTTGTCTTGTCATAATTCATCAAAATCCCAACTGGAGATTTGAGTCCTGGACGTGAGTGCTAAAACACTACCAAAATTCTAAACTGTTATAAATAATGAAGGGTCTGAATGTCTAAGTGCGTGAAATATTTCATTTTTTTTAATCTTTAATACATTAAACTAAAGTAGGTTTTCTATTTGTCATTTTTGGGTAAAGTGTGTAGATTGATGGCAAGAAATGATGTAAAGTTATTTATAAGTTGAGTCTATAACAACAGAATGTGGAGAAATCGAAGGGGTCTGAATACATTTTAAAGCTACTGTAAATAATTTGAAAGGTTGGGCAGATGATTTTTTTTTTAATCCTAAGCAAAAGTTATGTTGACCTAACCCAAACAGTCAAATGGATAGATGTGCAAAAATGGATGTAATGGAGGGATTAAATAGAGTGATAACACACAGCCAGCCTTGCATCATCATCCCAAGTGAACATAACGGGTCACATCTGGGCCGTGGCACATTAACTATAGCCCTTAGTCACTGGCAAGAAGGTCCTGAAGATGAGGTCGGTATTTAGGCAGTGTCATTCCACCGAACCTATTTAAGGACCAAGGGGAGCTTTTACATCTCCACAAGTGTGTGGTGTGGATGGAAGTGTAACCAAGCTTATCCCATTTTCAGCAGTTTGCTGTACTTTAATGTGTAGTGTGTGGCATCCAGCAGACAGGAGGAGGATGTTGTTTGAGCGGGTCTTTTGGCTAGGCTGGAAAGGGTAGGTAACTGTACGGTATGTGACCTGTCTTTCTCTGGGTGTTTGTCTCTGCTGCTTTCCTTAAAATGCACCTCTTCTTTATAGTGTCTATGATAGCGAAGGATGTGCACGGTGGCATCAGTAGTGTCAGGGCTGTGCACCCAAGTTTTATGAAGTTGTCTAACTTAATTAACACCCAGTCTAGTGATGCAGCACACAGTATGATGGACTCAGTACTGCTGCCTTTATAGTAAAATATAAATCCATGAAGCTGCAACGTCTGTGTGTTTAGTATCATCTGAGACTCCATCTTTTACACACAGGTGTTTAAAGGGTTCCATACACACTCAACAAACCTATCATTTCCACTTGACATGGTAACAACTATTCAATATATCCTTCCATTTGGTGCTGTTGTTTCGTAGTGAGGGCAAAATCCTGTTTGAACATCATGCATAACCTCTTTTTACTAACCATGGCAATGCAATTCAAAAGGCTCCACTCAGGTCTTCTGGTTTGCTTTCAGGCTTTTGTTTGTTGACCTGTTTCATGCATTTGTTCTGTGTTTCTTTTTCTTGGATTTAGTCAATTCAATTTGTCACTGCCATATAGTCTGATATTCTGTATTAATATGTTTTTCATGAAACTTTTACATCAAAGCTCCCAATTACATTCAGGTTAGGACACATTGTAATGGTTTCTTTGTTTAATAACACTTGAAACAGTTTTGTATATGTTTTTGTATGTTTTTTATATATATATATATATATATATATATATATATATATATTAGTTGTGTATATATTGTTGTATGAGAAATTTTTGGTCTTTTGGTATTTGTCACATCTTACTCTCTTTCTCATCCATTGATGATAGGCCACAAAAATGGAGAAGCAAACAAGCTTGCCAGAAAGTGACTATGACAACACGACCAATGACTGGGATTTGGAGGACTCGGGGTAGGAACACACAGCCGTGTCCCTGATCAAACCCGGGACATTTCTACTCTTTGTTCAGTGTTGTCCGTCCGGTAGAGATCATGGTCTAGATGCAGGAGTGCAGAGCTTGAGATGCAGTAACATTCCCTACCCCCATCTCCTCTGCAGTGTGGGCAGACGAGGCAGGCTCAGAAGCAGTGTCTGGCTGGGGGAGGGCAGCTCCATCCCTGAGCTGGATGATCTGGAAGCTGAGGTGGATCCAGCCCTCCCCAGCACTGAGGACGTCATCCGCAAGACGGAGCAGATCACCAAGAACATCCAGGAGCTGCTTCGCGCCGCGCAGGACAATAAGCATGACAGGTATGGAAGTGTGGGAGTCCATAGACCGGGCACTGATAAACCTGATATAACTGGTCGGTTTTAACTATTTGTCATTTTCTGTCTTGGTTCCTGAAAAGTCCAACTCTGTTCACGGATTGTACCTTTGTCACTCCGTTGTGTCGTTACAACATTTCGTTACAACATGATATTTGTGCTTTGCAAAAAATATTAGGATTATTTTCTTTTTTAATATTGTTTGCAATCACAGTCTTATAAATATGTGGCAAAGTGAACTATTATAGTTTTGTTATGAATTGCGCCAAATCAAGTTCAACCTTGCGCCACACAAAATGTCCTCATTTTAAACAAAAACAGTAATTATGGTTCCAAGCTGGAGCACATAGTGCAGTTACAAGATCTTTTGTTTTATAAACACTAGAAACACAAAACTATAAAGTGACGTAACTTACCCATGAACAATAAAAGCACATGCTACTGTTAGCAAATTGTAAGTTTAAACTTAACCACATTAAATTGACTAAATCAATAAAAACAAATAAATTGATCCACTGGATGTTGTTCACAACCCTACAAACAGTTTACATTCATCACAACATATACATGCAGTCATAGAGATTACCAGAAGCAGCCTGTGACAAATTCATTATCACAGCGTGGCCTTTTCCCTTGTGGGGATTCATCAGAGGACATCCGCATACATCTTGTTTCTCCACTGTCATTGTTTCTTCACCGGAGTTCTTCATTTTACCATCATTTCGGTTCCATATATGATTTTACCTCTTCCCCTTTTTCTGTTTTACCTTCCTCCTTTCACTCCTATCCTTCGTCTCCTCTGCGCTGGGCTGTGATTGTTGGGGGTCCTGCACATTTCTCTGAAATGACCCCCCCCCCCGCCGTTAGCAGACCTTGTGAGGGTGTGCGTCGGCTCAGGCACAGTCTGGGCTGTTTCGGCACCCTGGTGCCCTGGGCCGAGAAGCCCCCGTCTCCCCTGCAGCCCCTGGGCCTTCGCTCCCCCGATGCTGCTGCCTGGTACTCCACTGGCCTCTCCCTACCCTCCATGCCCTGGCTCTTCTTTCACTGACCTCTCACATCTGTCTTGCCTGCACGTCGCTCTGTTGCCCAGTTCTAATGACTGCGTTGTGCTGCCTGCTAGGGCCTAGACTGAAACGTTGATTCCATTGCAAACATCGCCGCTAACGTCACTCATCTCAAACCTAGACGTCTCATGAATGTGCTTTGGGTTTTCAAAGTGTGTAGTCGGTATTCTGAATGTTTATGCGAATTTGACCGGCTGCATTTTGGCCATGTTAGAATTAACTACAGACTGAAGTTGGTTTTTCAGCATGAAGCTCTGTGAGAGATTTTGGCCTCCACTACTTACCTGGACTAAAACAGTTTTTATTTGTGCCTTGTTTTGCATAGTGTTGTTTTGATATTGTAAAAGGTAACTTTTTTAAATGCATGTTTTTTTGTGGTTTGTCCTCTGTCAAATATTGATAACATAACGGAATGTTTTAACTCCTGCCTTTCCTCTTACAGCTTTATACCTTGCTCCGAAAGAATACATGTGGCTGTGACAGAAATGGCTGCCCTTTTTCCTACGGTAAGCTGGCATAGGTAGCTACAGTACCACCTGCATCAATTCAAAGTCCTTCCCGGTTTGATTCCATAGTCTTCTGTTTGATTCTGAACAAACATGACCCAGGTCAGTTCAGTGTCTCGAACCCCTTATTTGTTTATCTAAAGCCTCCTCTCCCCTACACCAGAGACCACGTACAGAGACAGTGAGAGGCCCCCTGCGCCTGTTGACGTCCAGCGCCTTCCGGCTCCAGGGGGAGTGTCGGAAGGCCACGCCCCCAGAGGGAGGCCCAGGGCCTGACTTGCAGTTGGTCACCCAGCAGGTCATCCAGTGTGCCTATGACATTGCCAAGGCAGCCAAGCAGCTTGTCACTATTACCACCAAGGAGAACAGCAACTGACTGTCGTGACCATTGCTAGCAGTTGCAGAAAGTCAACGGCCCCATAACGGATCCTCTTGTTGGTCCTTTAATTCCCATTTTTCTTCAAATAGTTCTTCTGTTGCTGTTTTTTTTATTGTGTTGGTGATGTTTGCATGCAAGTTTATATATGAAGAAAAAAATGTAAGACTGACAAACCAAACTGGAGCTATGTGGATAAATCCTGAGCTCTGTTAATGGGAGAGGCTGTACTAGTAGATTTGCTTCTATGAACTGGATCCGTTGCTTCTATTGACTGAGCAACTACAGGAAATCTGTTGTCTACAGACCTACGGACAAGATGTTCCAGGGAGATCCTTTGTAACTAATGTTCAGTTTCTAAACAGCACTTCTTGATTGTTTTAGGGGTTACAGATACCTCTTGAACGAAATACATTTTTAATTACTCCCTATTGACAGTATGCTTGTTATTACATAGGCTTATCTTTGATGCTCAGTATCTCAACCAGGATTCTCAAACATGCGAGAAGCTGATTTATGAAGCCTATAATAGTCTAGTATTCTATTTAAGGATGTTGTGATAGCTGTGATAAGCCATTTGACTGTTCTAGTTGTATAACATCCACCTTATACACCCTGGAGCTACTTAATATCGTTGTACTGTAACCTGTGGAATTGGAAAGCATCATTTAATACAGTTCCAGAGAGTGTAGGGAGGAATGTTGGGAGAGTTCAAGATCTCTCATCTGTGCACATTAGTGCATCTCTGCAATGCCATTGTGTTCTCCATTCAATTGTTATTATTACAAAATGCATCTAGTACAGCTATGCCTATTAATGTGTCCACTCTGGTTCGGGGGGGGGGGGTAAATTATGCTCTTCACCAGCAATATGTTTTGCTTGTATTGATCAAGTGATTTTTTTTTTGCTTGTTTTGTTATTAGCGAGCTAAGATTGCTAGCAACAGTCCTGTACTTGCTGAGTCTTGTGTGCTAGAACGGCGTCAGTGCGGTTACGGTAGCTAGATTGGCAGCACTAGCAATAACTTGCCCGTGTCTGTTTTGTGCTCTGTTCTGTAATGCTGCTACTAGGTTTATATGTGCGACTAATTGGATAGCATTGTAGATATCCACTGTACCTTTAGAAATCCGCAAGTGGCTAGAAATGATCATCAGCAGGCAATTCAGAGCAGTGATACTTGAAATGTGATCAAGGAACCGTCCCTCTGCTTTCCTGTTATAAATGACTTTCAACCAAGGTATCCATCGTGCAATTATCATAAATGCAATGGGGGGAGAAGCGTTTTATTTTATAAATAAACCTTATTTATAATTGGCATGGTTTCAAGCAATATTGTGTGATGTTCTTTCAAAGAAATGTGCAAGCAGAGAAACTACAAATGTAGTTTTTATTCAAGGAATCAAGAATGATATAAAAAACCATGAAAGGCACTACGTTTGTAACCCCATTCCTCTTATCATTTTGTAACAACCTTTACAAGCGCCACCTTTGGAAACAATCCCATGCATGGTGTTGGAATACTTTATAAAAGTTCAACTCATTATTCACACCTAATTCTTCATACAGATGAATGTGCGGTGTCAAGTCCAGGCTGATCGGGGTCTGCCACGAATCTGGGACAGGAAGACAGTATAAACATGTCATCAAACAAATCAAGATCTTTACAAACAACAATATGGTAAGAACCTTGCATTAAAATCCACACAACTGGCATATATTTGCCAAGTTGTTATCTGTATAGGTAGAACATAGGAGTGGAGACATTACGTGTCCAAATTAACAGGACCCTGGTTCAGTACCTTGTCCTGGTATCCCAACTGGGCCATCCTCTGGGTCTCCAGCCTCAACTCCTCCTCTTGCAACCTTAGGGCCATCCTCTCTTCCTCCTCCGTCTGCTCCCTTCGCTGCTGCTCCTCCCGTTGCTCCAGTCGCCGTTGTTCCACCTGCAGGGTTACAGAACCGTCAGCTCCCATATAACCCAGAATTGACCTGGATTCTGCCAAACAATGCTGGTCATCTGAACGTTACAAAAACATTGATGTGGCCTTAAACCACATGTACTCTTATAATCTGACAATAGCAGAGGAAGACTGGCCACCACTCAGTGTCTGGTTCCTCTCTACATTTCTTCCTATATTTTGTATCAGTTGACTTTGTTGACATTTTTTGTTGCTTGGTCTCTGGGGTTTCAGGCTGGGCATCTACACTGAACAAAATATCAACGCAACTCTTTAGTTTTTGCCCCCACTTATCATGACCTGAACTCAAAGATCTAAGACTTTCTCTATGTACACAAAAGGCTTATTTCTCTCAAATATTGTTAACAAATCTGTGTTAGTGATCACTTCTCCACAATAAAAGACCACTCGAAAAAGTAGCAGTTTCACTGTATTGGGGGGGTCCAAAAACCAGTCAGTGTCTGGTCCACTTCTTCAATGGCTGTGTGAAGTTGCTGGATATTGGCAGGAACTGGAACATGTCGTCGTCTACGCCGATCCAGAGCATCCCAAACATGCTCAATGGGTGACATGTCCGGTGAGTATGCTGGCCATGCAAGAACTGGGATGTTTTCAGTTTCCAGGAATTGTGTACAGATCCTTGCAATGTGGGGCCGTGCATTATCATGCTGCAACATGAGGTGATGGTCATGGATGAATGGCACAACAATGGACCTCACGATCTAGTCATGGTATTTCTGTGCATTCAAAATGCCATCAATAAAATGCACCAGTGATCGTTGTCCATAACACACGCCTGCCCATACCGTAATCACACCGCCACCATGGGCCACTCGATCCACAACATTGACATCAGCAAACCGCTGTCTGCCTTCTGCCCTGTACAGGGAAAATCGGAATTCATCTGTGAAGAGTGCCAGAGTGCCATCGATTGTTAGCATTTGCCCACTAAAGTCAGTTACGACAACGAATTGCAGTCAGGTCGAGACCCCAATTATGACGACGAGCATGCAGATGAGCTTCCCTGTGATGGTTCCTGACAGTTTGTACAGAAATTCTTTGGTTATGCAAACCGATTGTGGCAGCAGCTGTCTGGGTGGCTGGTCTCAGATGAACTTGGAGGTGAAAATGCTGGATGAGAAGGTCCTGGGCTGGTGTGGTTACATGTGTTCTGCAGTTGTGAGGTCGGTTGGATGTACTGCCAAATTCTCTGAAATGGCTTTGAAGACAGCTTATGGTAGAGAAATGAACATTCAATTCACGGGCAACAGCTCTGGTGGACATTCCTGCAGTCAGCATGCCAACTGAATGGTACCTCAGAACATGCGACATCTGTGTCATTGTGCTGTGTGATGGAACTGCACACATCGTGTGACCTTTTATTGTGGCCAGCCTAAGGCACACCTGTGCAATACTCATGTTGTCTGATCAGCATCTCACAGGCCTACCCTACAGGCCAGAAACTTTTTTACCTGCACATGAAATATTCACACTTTTGCCCAACAACTGTTCTTTTTAATGATTCTTAAACTGCAGCCATAATACTTTTTTAAATCTGGTTTGTATGTCTGTTGTAAGGTGGGTTTTTAATGTTGTTGATGGTTTTTACAGTTAAACCGTGATTGCACAATAACTTTCTCAACTGGATCAATAAATATATGGATTGACGGCTTGGCATTTGAAAGGCCCTGGCCCACCTGTGCAGTAATATCTTGCAACCGAGCTGTCCTATATCCCTCCTGCTCCTCCCTCTCTTTGCGCCTGGTCTCTCGCTCCAACTCCAGCTTCTGGATCAGCTCCTCACGCCTTTGTAGAGACTCCTCCTGAGCCTGACGGTTCTCCTGCATCTTCAGCTCTAGTTGCTGCTGTCTGCCGCTCAGAACCTTCCAGGAAGACAAGCAGAGACACACAGGTTTTCTAGTCTTCTCCCACTAAGACCAAAGCTTGTCACGTCATGTTCCCTGGCCCACTCACCTCCTGCATGAGCCTCTCCCTGGCTCTCCTCTCCTTCTCCCACTCTGCCTCCCGCTTCTCCCAAACACGCTGGGCCTCCTCCCTGACGGTACATGACATTCAGTTAACTGCAACGGAGACGTAGATCTCCACCTTCCAGTCAGGCCTAGACTGACAGTGGTAACACCAACCTGTACAGGACATCAAACTCCGCCTCCCTCTCCTTCTCCAGCTGGAGCTGCTCCTCGAGGACCTGCCTCATCCAGGCAGCATCTGCCACCGCCCTCTCCCGCCGTTCACCTTCTAGCCGCTGGTCCTCTTGTTCCCCCTCCATTATGGCTGCTAGGATCCTGCGGTCCGCCTCCTGGTGGACAACATGGACATTGCAAGCAGTGTTCACGTTGATGAAAGCAGTATGATCCCATTATGTCCACAGACATACGCATGGCTTTGGGAAGACGTTTCGATGGCAGAGCAGGGGGGTAGAACATCAGGGCACCGTGCTTGTTTTGTAAGCGCAGTGACCCTGTTCCAGCAGCATGACCGATGAAGGAAGCAGATCAATCACCCGAACATTTTTGTACAAAGCTAAAAACAAAAAAAGTTGAAAAACCAAGGGACATACCAGCTCCTCCTGCACCTGCTGCGCTCTCCTCTTCAGTTGGGCACGGTACTGACGGGTCAGGAATCTCCTGAGGAAAGAAACCAATAACAACCTCTTCAGGTCTTCTGGTGGGTGTTTGGCCCGGCCGGTTCATAGTTTTTAACTCTTTCAATCGAATTCATTTACCTCATTTCAGACTTCTTGCGGCCCTCTTCCACTTTCTTCCGCTCCTCTTCCAACTTCTCCACCTCCCAGCGCTGGGACAGCAGGACCTCTTGCTCCTTTTTAAGTAAGCTAGCCTTAAAACAGAGTCAACATAGGGGCTTAGTCACCAACGCTTACAGTCCAATAGACCCAGATCGGGGTTGTCTGGCACATCTCCACAGACCGGCTTCACTCACTGCACTATACTGTCAGATGAGGAATGGCCAGAGACCACACAACATAAGGCCACACTTAAATTACTTGTATAATTTAAGTGCAGACACAATATGCATTGCAGTTTGACTGTATTTTTTGTAATTAAATGTTCCAAACATATTAAATAAATGTGTACTCCGAAGAAAGTAATGAGGAACATGGGTTTTGGACTTTAACGTATTCCAGTGTGCTTCATGGTACTGCAGGGTTTATGTATCTTTCTGTAAAGGGATGTGGTGTAGAAATACCTGCCCGATAAAGAGGCCTTAAAAGGGACAGCACCGGTTCCTATTATTCCACATGGATTGAGATGATTATGTTCAATGTACCGTGCAGCAGTTGGTGTCCCCGGCCTGATGGCTGGTAACACAACCTTTCTCCTAATGGTCAGAGTTCAACCAACAGCTGCTTACTTACCTCCTTCTCCCGGAGCTTGAGTTCTTCCATCTGTTTGCGGAGCTCCTCGGCTCTCTCCCTGTCCTCTGCTTTCCTTTTTTCCTCGGCCTGCTTGATCCTCTCCAGGGCCTCCAGTCGACTCCTCTCGTATTCGTTCTCAAAGCGCCTCATCTCCTTTTGGGCTGCCTCCTGGTGCTGCAGGTTTCAGAGGGGTTACTTCATCTTACTATGTCACTAGCTTTCTAGAATGGAGAATCAGTGTGGGATATTGTCTACACGCAATTTCTCATACACATTTAAAAAAAGCTTTGCGGAAATGCCCACATTCAGTGTTGTTCATATCTAACTCCTGAGCAAGGATTAGTCTTTAACTGGTAACTAGTAATTTCAGTGATAAAACTCCATACTCACAAATGAAAGAATGCTGTTAAAATACAAATGACCATTTGAAGTCAAACATATGACAGAGTAAAGCACACTGTGTGCTGTGGGGCGGACAGTGAATACAGGCTGAAACATTGCCTGAAACCTGGCTGAATACCTGCTGCTTCTCCATCTTCTGTGTTTGCCATTGGCTCACAACATGATCTTTATGTAATGTTGACTCGACCTGTAGACACAGTACAAACAGGATTTGAGACAGAGACTAAGTAATAACACTGATTAACCTGAACTTAGTCCCCAGGATAATAAGGATTTTAATAATAAATCAATGAAAAAGAAGGAATACTGCAGTTTTTTTCAACCCTATCATCAATCTGGAAGTCAAGTTCAAATAACTACATTTCAATCCCCATTTGCTTCCAGATCATGTCTGCTTCTTGACAAAGAACTATCAGCTTTCCTCAGATGTATAAGAAATAACTTATTTACTGGTGTTGTGTGGTATTCATAAGGCATAAAACTGACTAAAACAAAAGGGACTACCAGGACTCGTCTATTATGAAACACTCTGATGTTTCTGCTGCAAAACATTTTTCTCTCTCTAATCCAGGCTAATAAATGTATCTGTCCATGTATCTGTCCATTACAAGACAGATACAATCGGCTACTAACCTTCCGCAACTCAGGGTGGTTTTGTTTCCAGTGCTCCTTCAACAGCTCTTCTGCCAGCTGTGTGGTGGGATATTAAAAAGATAAATTACAAGTTGGGGTAATGCTTCCAGCCAGGTGAGAACATGGGTTTTGAGGAGCACACCAGTTGAGTTTGATTTCTGTATCTATACCTTCTTCCGTCTGGGACAGGAAGACAGTATAAACATTTCATCAAACAAATCAATATCTTTACAAACAACGATATTGTAAGAACAATGCATTAAAACCCACACAACTGGCATATATTTGCTAAATTGTCATCTGTATAGGTTGAACGTAGGAAAATATAAATAAAAAAGATAAATTACAAGTTGGGGTAATGCATCCAGCCAGGTGAGAACATGGGTTTTGAGGAGCACACCAGATGAGTTTGATGTCGGTATCTATACCTTCTTCCTTCGTTCCTCTCGGGCAGAGCGGAGTGCTTCCGTTTTGTCCAACAGCTGCCTGGCCAGTGTACTTCGGTCAGGGACAACATTCCGCAATTCAGCCTCCAGCTGGTCCCGCTCCTCCTGCAGGAGGATCCTGAGACGGTCCCTGCGTTGCTCCAGGCTCAACTTCTTCTCTTCCTCCAGTCTTTCTTTGTGGTATGCTGACATGCTTAAGGGTGGAAGAAAATGTCAGTAAGCCATCAACTAGTGTTTCTGTTCAAAAGGTCTAACCATGAGGTCTACTGATATTTATACCACCGTCGATAAACTGCTAGAGCTACAGGAACATTTCGAAGTCTGTCTATTTATTTGTCAAACGCACCGGATAACATGGCTTCATTCTGAACAACTACATTTCTGTGACATGTTACGCACCATCTACGCAATACGCATTTTGTAACAGTTTATAGCATTATCATGAAATAATTACTTAACAAATAACAACACAGCTGGTTCCCCTCAGCTGCCTCAATTTAAACGTTGATAAACGAAAGTTGAAGGACAAGATTGTTGCATTGGGAATTAGGACTACAGTACCTTTGCTGGTATGATCGACGAGAACTCCAGTATGCCTGCTTGCTGCTTACGACGGTCTGTTGTCTGTAGTACTTCGAGTGCAGCTCCCATTGCTGCCGCCAACGTGCCTCCTGTTCCCGCTGCCGCACCATCTGGCTTTCCAGAGTACGAACTCGCCAGTGGGTAGAGATGGTTGGTATAGCCATAGATCTAAAATTTGATATAGCCATAGATCAAAACCCCACCCATCCGTTAACGCGTTAGCTAGAAGAAACAAGCCCGCTGTTGTCTTTAAACTGGAAGTTGCACCATTCAGTTCAGAATCAATATCTCATTTAACACTGCGGTTAATGAAGAGGGCACTTTCTAGCGGTCGTGATATACAGTAACGTACCGCGCTAACACTAGGGTAGTGGATTCAAAATGTGATGACGCTAGTAGCAAGACAGCTGCGTAAGTCCTAGTTAGCTACCTAGCTAGCAAATGTTACGGTAAAAACATCGACATGTATCATTAGAATAACATTGCTTACCCGTTAATGTTCACGCTCCTAAATATAATTCGAAAGTTATTAGCAAACTATGTTAACTTGCGGGACAAAATCCTCGCATTTCTTTCTTTTCCCGTTTCGCATAGTAACCAATTCTTTTCCTAGTTACACTACGGAGCGTCACGAAGGTCAAACAGTGCGACCAGTATGCTGTTGTTTAAATTAGTTGGCAATTCATTATTGTATTCCAAACATTATAACAGCTGCACTACAATAAACTTTGTATGTTTTTTTTTAAAGGCCCCGTTCCTGTATTTAAGCAATAAGGCTCGAGGCGGTGTGGAATATGTCCAATACTTAAAGCTGTGTAATATGTAACGTCCACAAGATCTGAGTAGTGGGACACGCCCGTCATCATCGTTTGCTGTGATCAATACTGATAAATTCCATTATTTACGTAGCAAAAAATACACAAAGAGTCCATGTTTTATGTTTCAAATTATCATCCATTCAGGTTCTAATGACAGAAACAGGCTCCACGAGGGTGGCAGCTCAATTGGCATGCCTCCCCAGACCATCACTGATCCACCTCCAAACCAGACATGCTGGATGATGTGGTAGGCAGCATAACGTTCCCCCCGGGGTCTCCATCCCCTTTCATGTCTGTCACACGTACTCAGTGTGAATCTGCAGTGGTAGACCTGCAAATTCTGGTGTTTTCTGGCAAATGCCAGTCAAGATGCACGGTGCCGGGCTGTGGGCACACTAGAGGACGTCGGGGCCTCATGCCACCCTCATGGAGTCTGTTTCTGACAGTTTGGTGAGAAACATGCAGACCAATAGCCTGCTGGAGGTCGTTTTGTTGGGCTCTGGCAGTGCTCCTCCTGTTCCTCCTTGCACAAAAGAGTAGATACTGGTCCTGCTGCTGGGTTGATGCCCTTCAACGGCCCTGTCCAGCTCTCCTCATCTAACAGCCCGATTCCTGGTATCTCTCCATGCTCTTGAGATTGTAGTGGGAGACTCAGCAAACCTCCTTGCGACGGCACGTATGGATGTGCCATCCTGGAGGAGCTGGACAGCCAGTGCAACATGAATGAACTGCAGGTACCGGCTCATGCTACCAGTAGTGACAAGGACACTAACAAAATGCAGAACAATAGAAGGCTCAATCAAGAAGGATAAGCAGAGGGCAATTGTCTGTGGCAAATGTATTCCCTTTTTGGGGGTGGTCTAGCTGTTGCCTCTTCAGTGCACCTGTTGTCACTTTCATTTGCACCAGAATACGTGATATTAACTCACAATCGCTTCCTGACTGGAGAAATTGATATCCCTGAAGTTTAATTGACTTGGTGTTATATTGTGATGATTACGTGTTCTCTTATTTTTTTGAGCTGTGCGATAAAGATGACCAAAAAAAATTACAGCAACAAAACAATAGCCTACATAGACAATCAAACTCATTTAGTACAATCTGAGCTCTGGTATGAAAATTCTCTTGAGGCTGAATGTGTGTGCGCGAGGGTTTGAAGCTCAACTACACAAGAAACCTGTGTTTTGTCAGTATTTGAACACCAAAATCACACTTTCCACAATGCAGATACTTTTTTAATTTGACTATAGAAAACACTTAAAGCTTATATATGAGGTTTAATTTATCACGTGACAATAAGTTCACCCTGTTTAAAGTTATCCTTTTTTGTACAGATTAAGACACATGGTAATGTGTATATTTCAGATGAATTCCAACCACATTCATTGATAAAGGTAATCCAATTAAAAGAATCACACCAGAATCCCTTTAAGCAGTTGTATGAAATGCTGTTTCCTTATGCTGTACAACCCTACCTTTACCATCACACAATCAATCAAAACAATGTGCTCTGGACAGATGAGGCACAGGACTCACTCACTTCTCCCAAGGTCATTAATGAAAGATTCCGGTTTCACTACTCTATTTATGCAAAGCAGATCCTAGTCCTTTAAACATGCAAAACATTCTGGAGCAATGTAATTTCCTTTCGCTGAACCAAGAGAATAATGACCTAAATGCAGAAATCTCATAATTACAAGAAACAATTAGAAATCTAACTAGAGGCAAGACCCCCGGGCCAAATGGGTTCCTGTGTGAATTTTATTAGAAATGATGTGATGCTATTTCTCCCCACAGAATGTTCAGTAGATTTGGAAAACCTTTCTGGCAATTGCTTCATTTGTTAGCATTTCTCCATAAATGTAACATTACAGACATTTTCATATAATGAAGCAAATTTAAGGGCCAATAGCAATGCGTGGTTATAGTCCTGCTAGTATTAAAAAAAAATCTCTATGAAAACATTGCCCTCTACGCAACTGAACTCCTACGCCTTTGAAATGTTTGGCTCTGGGAAGGGGTTAATGGGGTACTTCATTCCTGCCTTGGTCCATATTTTTCTTTATCACTTTGTGTTATTTCTTTCAGTAAAAACCACGGCCTGGTGTACTTGTGGTTAAATGGCTGTACTGCTGTATGTTTGTGTGTTCTATTAAACATTATTCTAAGAGGAAATTGTGTGTGATGTCAGAGCTGCAGTCACACCTGAGTAGACCCGACAGGCGGGCACGTGCACAGTGCTGGGGGCAGCTGGTAGTAGTGAAGAAGCTCACTCGGTGGATGTCCCGAGTTTTACAAATCACTTCACTCGTCGCTGATGTTGATAGAGCTTGTTGCCTGTGGGTGTGTATAGGGTTTACAATGGCTCTTCTTATGGAGCACCAATTTAAACAGCTTCCCGCCGACAGACAAGTGGAGACGAGGTCCTTCTTGGAATCTGTGTCATATCTTCCGCAATTCTTTGGTAAGTATCGTGGAGACTTTTTTTTTTATCCTGTCACATTTGCATAATCAACCGCTTATGTCACTATGTTGCAACAATTCATTTCTTGTTATGTTCTATTTTGTGCATCACAGCATAACATAATGAACATAATTTGCTACAGTCCATGGATGAAGAGAGAACGATGAGCCCTCTGTGGTTGACTGTCAACCTTTCTGTACACTACTTGCTTTTCTCAAACAATGTATTTCATTTGTACATGCATTGGTTATCAGCAATTGATCAAACTGACCAGGAGTCAGTCATTCCTGTAAAACGTTAGCTGCACTAATCATAAGTCTGATTTGCTAGTGGTATTGTTTTCCTGAGGGATTTCAGAATGTGAATAGTGATCTGTCAAAACACTTCTGTCAATCCCAAGCAATTAAATGCCACAATGGACAGCCTTTTGGATCGTATTTCTCTTTATCAAGCACTCAACAAACCTTTTGCATGCATAATTTAATTCACTGGCCTCGATTAGAAGTTGTGAAAATTGATTAGCGCAGTGTTGAATTTCCTGTGGCTATTCACTGGCTGTGTGGTGGAGTAGGCCATCATTGTGTGGCTTCATTCTGCATGAATATAGGCTACCAACGGTACTGAATTGAATTGGCCATGTGAGACTCCTAAAAAGGCCTTGGTGTTGATATTATCAACTTTCCATGTTGTTCTTATTGTTTCAACTGACCTGAACAGTTCTTAGCCAACTTTCCTTTTGACCTCATCAACTCAAGAAACGGGAATCCCTTTTTTCCAGTTCCAATTTTTCTGTTTAGTAGTTTTATTGCTATGATGATATTTTCACAATCACAGAACATGTATGCATATATTGGGTTTTCATAGCCTAAAATAACTTCATAGACTCCGTGATATGTTCCTATATTATGTTGATGGGATGAAAAATTACATATTCTGTGTTATAATTCAAGAACATACAATTGATGACGATGCTTTTATCACACAACTTTGAACTTCCAAAGACACTTTTGAACACTGCAAAAAGCACAAACCTTTATGTGAAAGCAATTGAGAGGAAGACATTTGGCATGCAGGGAGTGAAAACAAAGAGATGGGCATCTTTGAATTGAGAAGGGGACTACAGAAGACACCAGTTATACCAGAACATTATACAGACCTCTGCTTTCTTGGGGTGAGATTCTGACTGGTGGCACTTGTTACTTCACTTTAAATTGTGAGAAATTACCATAAAATCATGACATATTGCAGGATCATTGGAAGTTTGTATTTGCTGTGCATAGTTAAGCTAGGTTATTACACAGAACAAGTATGACGTAGATAGGTTTAGGGATTGATTAGTTCACATTGTGTTCATGGGATGTGGCCAGTCGAGGCTATAACAGGAAACCCTTTTACTGGGTGTCCGTCATCTTCCCCCACATCTCTCTGTATTCCCCTTGTAGGAATATAGACATAGCTCAAGTGTGAATTGTGCAGTATGTGATTTCTCCAGTGAGTATGGGTAAATATGGTGTGTTTTTTTAATCTCTGTCTCAACAGACTGCCTTGGCTCTACTGTTTTTGCTCCTGTTAAAGCTGACATTACAGGGAACATCACAGTAAGTAGCCCGTAGCAATGTTTTTTAACCAGTCAAAATGTCAACTGGTAACCCTAGATCCATAAAGAACCATCAACTATATTACTGTACTATCCCTGTTTAGAAAATCAAGACAGTATATGACAGCAACCCTAGCAGGTTCAAGACCCTCCATCAGATCCTGGAGACAGAGAAGGAGATGTATGGAGCAAACTGGCCCAAAGTTGGGGCCACCCTGGCACTAATGTGGCTTAAGAGGTCAGAAAAATTTCTCTTTTTATATTTTGAGTTAATAACACTTTAGGATGCGGTAAGAAACCTTGTATAATAACCCTTTTTGATTCAGTTTAAATATATGTAAAGGAGGACATTTATTTAATGCTTCAGACATTATAAATTCTCATAGATTTTTTGATATGAGCTAAGCCTTTGTTACCCGGGACACTGTTTACTTCAGTATTAGGTTTGTCTGCTGTACCAGCTGTCTGATATGTACTTTGTATGTTTCCTTATTTTTCATTGACCAGGGCTCTTCGGTTCATCCAGGTTTTGCTGCAGAGTCTGGTGGACGGGGAGAAGGATGTAAATAACCCAAACCTGATCCGGGTAAATTGCACTAAAGCTTATGAGATGGCCCTAAAGAAGTACCATGGTTGGTTAGTGCAGAAGTTCTTTAAGGCAAGTGTCCTGTCACTGCATGATTGCTTGAGCTCACTGCATTATTACACTGCTTTTCTGACGCCCATTTGTTCTCACTTTGCCTGAAACTGTGAGAGTCAAGCTGATTTGAAATGGTTTGGTAGTTAGCTAGGCTAGCGCCATATGTTTTAGTGACTCCACCGTGCCTGAGCTCTGAACTGACAACATGTCAGCGTGTTGAACTGACGTGATTTGAATGCAACCCATCATAGGCAGCCGTGTTTGCGGCTCCTTACAAGGCCGAGTTCCTGAAGTCGCTGTCCAAGGGTCGGGAGGTCAAGGAGGAGGACTGCCTGAACAAAATCCGACAGTTTTTAGTCAACTTCACTGCCACTGTCGATGCCATCTATGAGATGTACACCAAGATGAATGCTGAGCTGGATTCCACTGAGTGATCACTGCGCTCTCCATGCCCCCGTTGGGAATGAGACGCAGAGCAGCCCCGTCTCTACGGTTTCCCACAGGTTCTGGCCGATTATATGTACATGCAGTGTGGATGTGTGCGGGCACGGGTGTGGCTGCATTCATGAGTGATCCTTTGTCGTTTCACGCATTCGGTTTGTGCAGTTTTTATGATATTTTAAGATATCCCTTGAGTGCCTTTGCTTGCCAGTCTTAATCAGCATGTTTCTCTCTCAACTGTTTCAAGATGTATTTTCAACTTTCTGAAAGTTAATCACTTTCAATATTGGTCCTGCCTCTGTGAAAGGCGACTTTTGTTTTGTTTCGCTTGTTATTAAGGTCTCTTTGCAGCTAATAAAAAAGGAACTGGAGTTACCCAAAAAGAAATGGGGTAACTCCGAACAAAAACATTAGTTTTCTGTTGCAAAATGTTCTTAAACTCTTGGTGTTGTTTGTCGTAATGAACCGGGCCCATTTTGAAGGAAATACTTCAAATTCACCATGACTATAAAAAATTCCAAACTTTTATGTCTTTTAATTAGATAACAAATATTTGTATATTCTTTAAGGGAACGACTAATGTTATGATTTAATCAACCCCTAAGCCTCTCGGGTATCATTCTTTTATGTATGAACGTTGCATTGAGTTTTATTATACTCAACTGCATGACAGAAGCGTCCTAAGTGGCCCAGAGCTCAAAGGCCTTGTAACTGTGCAGCAGCACAACTGCACCCTGGGTAAATATCTTGGTCATGCTGGCTTTAAAGGGAAGTACATTTTGGCCCATCCCTGCCTAGGGTGGAGGGGCATGTCTGGCTGCTATTTCTTTGACTTATCATACCACAGCGTCCACCTCAGGTGGGCCAGGGGTCTGCAAGCTTTACTTAGGTCTTTAATCAGAGGGGCGTGTCCAACCACTCGCTGATTCTGCTGACTCGCTGAATGAACAAGTACAGTAGTGTGAAAAAGAGGATGCAAATCCCAATCTTTGACAAAGTTCATAATTAGAATGGAATAATTACTAACAGTAGAAATTGAGCAAATTGCCATTTTAAAATTGCTATTTGATAGTTGATTACAGTCACATTAGTAATATATGCATTTTGAAAAACTAGAGGATTATAGTAAAATAAAAAATATATAGAAATATATTTACAATTGTTTTGAATATGTTCCTTCACCATTAAACTCTTAGTGTGTAATGTATTTTTATAAAGGTATCTACAGGTGTGAAAAAAGGATTGTGAACCCTTAGGACTTACATGCATATTTGCATAAATGGCTCCTAAAGTAGTTTGCTTTTCAACAAAATAGATAAATACACTGAATTTGCAAATAACAGAGAATGTTTTATTTCTTTGAACACATTGGTCCAAGATAAACATCACAGGCTCGAAACCTATGTGAACCTCCATGATAACAACTTCTTGTAAAGTGACATTTAGGTGTGAGTTAGAGGATCACTATGATATTAAAATTCCACAAAATTTTCTTTCCAATAAAGCCTGCAAGTGGAATATAAATCGGTTAAAAAGAATTTGAGGCTCAAGCTAGAAAAGGCTATCAAAGCAAATCCAATTTCACCTCCATCAGTCTACAGTCAGATTGTGTACAAATCGAAGGCTGTGACTCTGCTACCCTTCCTGGGAGTAGGAGGCCAGCAAAGATCACAACAAGGGTAGGTTGTATAATGGCCCGGACGGTGACACAGAACCAGTGAAACTTAATCAAGGATCAGCAGGAATCTATTGTACTTTCTAACATCTGTGTCCATGAGGTCATAATAGGAAACACACTAAACAAGAGTGAGATTCATTAGTTGATACCATGCAAAACAAGTGCTCTTAAAAAATATATTTTTGCCCACCCCAGGTTTACTGGAACAATATTCTTTGAATAATTAACATTTGTTTTTTAAAATACAGCTATTCCTGTAGAGTGTGCACTTATTCTTTCAATAAATCTTGTTCCTGTGCAGGTTTACTGGAACAATATTCTATATACAGACAAGAAATTAGGCAGAACGCTTTTGAGGAGAACAAATACTGCTAATGACATTGAATTATTTAAATATTGATGTCTAAACAAATATTAGTGTTGTAGTTCTCATTGTGAGACTAACTATAAGAAACATCCCAAACTTATCTAACTGATTGTGAAAAATAAACATTTTTTTAAACTACAGCCATGCCTATAGAGTGTGCACTTTTTATCATTGTATCTCATTCACGAGCTACTTGATTGATAGTTCACATGTGAGATGCATTGTTAGTTGGCTACAGCCGAAGACAAACAATAAATAAAAAGTATATATAAGTATATAATTAAATAAATAAATACATATATAATAAAAAAGAATAAACATGAATATGTTTAATCAATTGAAAAAATAAATATACAATTGCATTATTAAGTGTTTGATAAATTATATATAAATAAATATATCAATTATTGCATTCAAATATTTATGAATATATACCGAGGAGAAACCATCACAAAAATAATTGAATCTCAGTTACGGAGGCATGTACAAAGCAGGTGACAATTTCTTAAAATCCACTTGGGTGTGCTAAAGTGGCAATGATGATTTTTTATTATTACTGTATCTGATTTAGACGACGTGATTATACGGTTTTTGAAGTGGGAACTTTTTGAAGTGAACTATTGAACTTCACGTGAAAAAGTTGTACACTTGAACACGTTACAGAAGTAGACTAAAGCAAAGCAGAGTTCTACTTTGGGATTGAACAGAGTTGCCACTGAACCGGTTAGTCCGGTTTAGTCTCCACCCAAAAAACCTTGGGTGGAGACACAAATGTGTCTCTTGTTTAGATGTAAGGTTGGTAGTCTCATCCGTTAACTGGACAAGGGGTTGCTGTACACGATTGGAGAGAAAAATTATAGAACTAGGTTACACGCAAGGTATCATTTTTTTCATACTGAGCAGTTGCCAGGTAGCTACTGAAGTTGGAACAATTCTCTCCATTAGTTTTATCTTTGTAGGGTTTTTGTACGCTTTTCTGTTAAGAACGAACAGCTCACTGTACAAAAGGTCCACTGATTATTGGGAAAACAAGGTAAGCATTATTATTTTTTTATTCCATATTTTTATTTTCCTTAACCTGCCATAAGAATATTTTCTTTAACCATTCAATACATGTTTAAGGGGTCTCCAAACGCTCAACAGCAAATCCTACAATATCTGCATGCGTCCGCCAAATTAACGCCACATTGTCTTTACCCCACCCATGTTTTATTTATTTTTTAAAACCCAATCACAATCTGGCAATTAATTTCCAGCATGAGGCCCTGGGTGTCTGCTGGTGCGCTTGTTTGAAGTTGCCAATTGGGGTTTGAAATAATGACTTTCCCCCAAACCTTATCATTTCAGAGTTTTCCTGGCTAGTTACAAAATATAAATTCTATGTATCAAATTTCTGCAAACGGCCACAGACTTCCCCATAATTCTGATGGAAGCGCAATTATGTGTCAGCTGACCGATTAAACGTATTTTCAGTTATTCTTCAAACCTTCTGTCTTTTAATATGATTAAATCCTTGACTTCTATGACTTTGAAAACCCCAAATCAAAATCCGGAAATAAATATAGGGTCACCCTTAAAGTTGTTTATTAAGTTTTTATTAATTAGCAGTATTGACGGAGAACTAAGTGCAGCTCCTTCTCATGCTCGAGGGCAAAGTTGCAGGGGGAAAATAATTTGACTAATTAAAAGCAAACGAAGCATGTTTTTATTGTTCTTTATCGGAACTTTTGTATATCAAGTTTGCTAAATCTAACAAAATCTAACATTTACATTGAGGTTAATATATATACTTCCCTGTTTAGTCTATTGCAATGGAAGTGACAATCAAGAATGCGTCCTGAGATGTACGGAGACCACAGTAGTACATATTTGTTTACGCCCTTTTCCCCACAACTATTTGTACCGGAGAGCTCGTAGTAATGGTGGGAATAAAATGAATGGGATGGTGCCCCGAATGTGTATCTCCCTCTTCCATTACTTTAATGAACCAGTCCTGTGTGATGAGACTCCAGCGCCAACGCAACGCCATCACTCTCATTCTTCATTTGAACAACTCAAACTAGCCTGGTGGTTGACTCATTCAGTGTTCACCCATGTGTGTGGAGTGTTTATGAAAGAGAGCCTCTCTTAGTCCCTTTGTCTTTCACACTACACAGCAGAAGTACATTGGAGTAGAGGAGCCTGACTAAACTGTGTTGGAGTGAGCTAATATCTTCCCGGATGGACCCTACTGTTTTGCTTGTGTTGCTCTTCTGGGAGGAAGAGTCTGGCTTTGCTTAGTTTACTCATGCTGTCAAGAGGGACATTCTATCGCTGCAATGACATGCTTAGACAAGGTGAACAGATTCCAGGGGATCTGTGTGCGTGTGCGTGTGCGTGTGCGTGTGCGTCTTCATGTTTTAAAATTCGGTTGGGTACAGAATGAGGAAAAATATTGTTTTTGGATTAGGTTTTTAAAACTAATGACTGTGTTTATTGGTTTGTTTTGGGCTTACAGCTGGGTCTTTGGAGTTACTGTTAAAGGTGACAGTTAGCCTAGCATTTAGAGTAGCTGAATAGTGACGGTTTGAATCAGATCCTGTATCTGGCGAAGTAGGAAAACTATAAAATGTTGTACTTTAATTCGGTTCTTAGGAATACATGATAAAAAAAATGTGTCCATTGCAATGTTCAGGAACCACAAGATCAAAGTATTTTATTGGTCAAGTGCACCAAATAATATGTGTCATTCTGAACTATTAAATTATTGTGACATGGCAAATGACATCTATGTAGTGAATAAGAAATATATCAAGCAAAAATAAAAATACAAAATACAAAATATACATTACAATAGCAATCAAATTTCAATCAAACAGATTTATTTTATGAAGCCCTTTTTACATTAGCAGTTGTCACAAAGTGCTTTCACAAAACACCCAGGCCTTTAGGCAATTTCCAAAAATGTAGCAACCGGAATATAGACAGTATGAATAAAAATCTTAAATATTATAAGTATACGTGCTGTAATTCCTATAAATGGATACATTAAATATGCGAATGTACATGAATGTACAAATAAACTGACTAGAGCATATGAAGTGTACATGTTATCAATAGATAAGTGTTGCTGGTTAAGGATGCTTATAGTCTGGGGTTGAAAACTGGTTTTGGGTCTGGAAGTGCGTGTCCTGATGCTCTAGTAATGTCTACCAGATGGCAACAGTGTGAACAACCAGAATATACACTTGGCAAATTGTGCACAGTGCCTGCGGAGATAAAACCTCTCCTTACACACACTTTTTACTAATCTGTTTGCACTTTCAGTCTTTCCTACCCAGAAACCAGTTCTCTAGTTGTAACAGATTTTGTTTTTAACTCACACAGGAGCACCAGATGCTCCAGCGTCCTTGACTGTTTTCACTGAAGAAGAATTCCACACCACAGCGTGACGAAAGGGATGAATGAGGTACGGAAGGGGTTAAGTGATCAGTGTGGTGTTTAGGGAAATTCCATCAGAGTGACTTTTTTGTTTGACTTTCATTTTAAAGTGAAAGATTGCAGGTTCTGTTTCACTCTGTTACTGTGGAATTGTAGTTCATTACATACTTTTATGGATTTAAAGTGTTTTTGAATTTTATGAAAGTTGGAGCTGTATAACAAATAATTTGATTACAAAAAATCCTTGATTATAACTTACCGCTTAAGGCTATTATTCATGCTGCTCTGGAACAAAGACACCACTGCAACTATTTCATTCCTTTCCAAATAAGTTGAAAAGGAAGTATTTGAGAGAGGAACAGAAGGGTTAAAATTAAAAGACCACTGCAAAGGTGCAGTAGTCTCTTCATATTTCCGGGGCTGTATGTCCCAAGATTTGGAGCATTGAATGCAAAAAGCTGGTTGTCTGCCACTATTGCATAACAGCTTGCATTTTTCAGCAGCACATCATTTTTCAGCAGCACATCATCGATTCTAAAATGAAACATCCATTCATGGAGGAATCGGACCTGTTTTTAATGGGCCTTTTTTAAAATTGCGCCTTGCCCCTTTCTCCTCCAACAGCCAATTAGAAAACTCTGGCACCAGCTTGTAACCATCAGCGCTTCAGTCCTGAGTTAGGCAAAGTACTTGTCATTATTTACAGATTGCATTTCTGCAAATGGCGTGTGGTCATCCTTTGACGTCCACGTTGCACGCAACATGAGCAAGACGCCAGAGCTCTTCCCACACACACCCAGCCTGCCGTTTACCATAAATGACCCACAGCAGTCAGTGTTGTGCACAATTCTTAGCCACTTACCATTACTATATTCATTTTAAGTTAAACAACAGCTTTTCAGAATCAAGCCAAGAAAGATTTAATTAAATAATTTTTGTATTACTGTGCTGGAAGTTTCGGAGGGAAAAAATGGACTGAAACAGGTTTCCGCTTGGGTGTCCAAAGGAAAAGAAATGAGGTGATTCACATTTAAATGAGATCAAATGCAGTTATAACTAGACAACTATTTGTTTTTCATGTCTTTGGCTTTTGGCCTTGATGGAGTTGTAACCTGGGTGTTTTTTTCAGGGTCGCTCCACATCCACTCAACTGAGAAGGTATCTTGCTGCGAGGACGGACACCCTTTCCTCGCCTGCTCCCAAAGCTGCCCTCTCCTCCAGCTCAGGGGAGGTGGGGGCATATGAAGAGGGACAGCCTGATGCCAATGGAACCTATAGTGATCTGCCGACATTGGCCAACCTGTTTGAGAGCGACGAGGGCTCCCTGTCGCCACTGGACCCGCCCCAAGGCCCGGCACATGATAATGCCCGGCCAGGCCAGCTACCTCCAGGGGACGGTCGGCAGAACCTCCGTATGAAGTTCCATGGTGCCTTTAAAAAGGGCATCTCCAACCCCATGGACAGGTTGGAATCCACTATGTACGAGTTACCTGTGGCCCCTGGCCCTAAGAAGGCCCCCATGGACTCACTCTTTGACTATGGCAGCTACAGGGATACCAGCCACAAAAAGCCCCGTCGGAAGAAGCTCCCACGCGGGTGAGGAGGGAGAGGCTTATGTCTGTTTAAAGTGTATCTGTGCCCCATTTCCTTTAGCGCCAGCAGAGGTTCATGTGCACGTTTGGTGACATAGATTGTTAAACAACTTGTGGTGTTAGAAGGAGTTCATGTAGATCATTTCCAGGGGGCAGATATTATCGAATGGGAGTAATCTTTAATCGGTCTAATTTTTGGCGTTTACCCTGCCCGACTTATTAGATGACCTCAACACAGGATATAAAGGGCTTATTCCTGTAACTGATAATCTTGGTACACACACAAACACACTGCCACGATCAGATGTGACAATAAATCCACCCTTGAAGAGATTTGCACGTAAAAACAACGAACAAATTGCCTTCGTTTCTGAGAGTTGGGTAAATATTGTAGCTCATTCTGTCAGGAAAAAAGTCACTTTTCACAATTAATACAACTTGGAAAAAGAAGACAAAATGTATGCCAAATGCAAAAATATAGGGCAACTTGTATTCAACTACCTCATACTACTGCATAGACAGAGATGTGACCCTCCCATGTCAAAACTCCGTTGCAGACAGGCTAGTTAGAGGTGAATTCAGTCATTAACAGAGCTAGTAGTTTTTTCCCTCCTCATAGCAGTTGAGGTAATATTTGGGCTGCAACGTTTCCTGGCTGTGTTTACACAATGAGGTCTATTTAGTGAGTAGCTCAGTTGTGAAGTCTTAATAGAAGTTCACTTTCATGTTTTTTTCTTTCAGCTTTTTAGGTTGTAAAAATGTACTTCTTATATAGATTATTATAAATATGTACGACCAACCATTTGAAATTTGTTATGATACCATGTCATTACAAGCCTTAAAATAAAATAAGTCACCAAGCCTTAAAATAAAATAAGAGTGTATTCTTGCAATTAGCTTCTGCTTGTTATTATTACAGAAAAAGACAGACCTAGAGCTTCAAATTGTCATACAAACTTGGAATGATATGTGGCTTTCCAAGAAGTTGTACATTTATAAACCAATTAGGAGACAAAGTCAGTTTATTCTTACTGTAAGAATTCACATGAAATTGCTTAATTCAGGCCAGAAATGTGTTATGAGGGCTGTAGTAACACTTGCCATTTTCATACTAGTTATACTGGCATTTCAAAAATCTTCACACCTCTATTAGTGTTAACCTCTACATGGCAAGCCAGAACGGTTCCTTTCGTTCTGGCTACATGCTTATATTTCATCTTGGCTAAATTAGGCTTACAATTGAATACTGTCTAGATCTTCATAGAATAGATACACGTTTGTTATTAGGAGCATCAAAGGCCTCATCTATAAAAAATAATTTCTGCAAAAACGAAACGGATTCATTTCAGACTGCCCCAGAACCCTGGGAGGTTGTGTCACAGTCTTGAGTATCTCTGCTGTCTGCCGAGTACTGTGTTGCAGGACCAACAAGTCAACTATACAGCAATGTCATTGTGGACCTCTGTATTGATTATTTTATCCATGACCCCCTTGGATGATCATGTCATTATGTCATCATGACTGGTAGCGGACCGGAAAAGGTCGGGAACCCCAGTTGTTGTCCCAACATGTGTAAAGCCATTGACAGCAGAAGTCGTTCGACACTTCTTGATTTACATTAAAATCTTGCAGTATGTGTTATATGTGATTAGAAACCTGGTGGTGCCATGTGACTCAAGTGTCAACGTCTGTTGTCCCACAGTAAGACTGAGGTGTCATGTGAGGAAGATGTCGTGGACTCACCGGGCTCAGACCCACCCAAAGTGATGAAAGTGTTCAACCGCACACTGCTGTTTGATGGCGTGTCAAGGGCTGACCCGGAGGCCCTGTCCGGCCTGCTGGATTACCTGCAAGGTCACAACAAGAGACTCACGGACGAGGAGTTCAAAGGTCAGCTGACTCCAGTGGTGGTATAGTGCAGTGTTACCCAATCCTGCGCCTGGAGGCACGCTGCCCTGCATGTTTTAGATCTCTCCCAGCCCTAACACACCTGATGTACCTCATCAAGGACATGATAATGAGCTAATCATTTGTATCAGGTGTGATAGAGCAGGGAGAGATCTAAAACATGCAGGGCAGTGTGCCCCCAGGAGCAGGGTTGGGAAACACTGGTATAGTGGGTAGAGTTATGTTGTGCTAAATATCTTCTCTCACTAGTGACCACTTATCAGCTTTTGCAGCTTATCTGAGAACCGTATGAGAACGGACAAAATAGTATTTAGTCAGCCACCAATTGTGGAAGTTCTCCCACTAAAAATGATGTGAGTCCTGTAATTTCCATCATAGGTACACTTCAACTATGAGAGACAAAATGAGAAAAAACTAATCCAGAAAATCACACTGTAGAACTTTTTATGAATTTATTGGTACATTATGGTGGAAAATAAGTATTTGGTCAATAACAAAAGTTTATGTCAATACTTTGTTATATACCCTTTGTTGGCAATGACAGAGGTCAAACTTTTTCTGTAAGTCTTCACAAGGTTTTCACACACTGTTGCTGGTATTTTGCCCCATTCCTCCATGCAGATCTCCTCTAGAGCAGTAATGTTTTGGGGCTGTCGCTGGGCAACACGGATTTTCAACTCCCTCCAAAGACTTTCTATGGGGTTGAGATCTGGTGACTGGCTAGGCCACTCCAGGACCACTCCTTCGTTGCCCGGGCAGTGTGTTTGGAATCATTGTCATGCTGAAAGACCCAGCCACGTTTCATCTTCAATGCCCTTGCTGATGGAAGGAGGTTTTCTGAGTATTTCTCAGCATTCTTTCTCCTCCAAACACAACAAGTTGAGTTTTTACCTAAAAGTTCTAATTTGGTTTCATCTGACCATATGACATTCTCCCAATCCTCTTCTGGATCATCCAAATGCTCTCTAGCAAACCTCAGATGGTCCTGGACATATACTGGCTTAAGCAGGAGGACACGTCTGGCTCTGCATGATTTGAGTCCCTGGCGGCGTAGTGTGTTACTGATGTTAGCCTTTGTTACTTTGGTCCCAGCTCTTTGGTCCTATTCACTAGGTCCCCCGTGTTGTTCTGGGATTTTTGCTCACCGTTCTTGTGATAATTTTGACCCCACAGGGTGAGATCTTGCGTGGAGCCCTGGCTTGTATGTCTTCCATTTTCTTATAATTGCTCCCACAGTTGATTTCTTCACACCAAGCTGCTTACCTATTGCAGATTCAGTCTTCCCAGCCTGGTGCAGGTCTACAATTGTGTTTTTGGTGTCCTTTGACAGCTCTTTGGTCTTGGCCATAATGGAGTTTGGAGTGTGACTGTTTGAGGTTGTGGACAGGTGTCTTTTATACTGATTACAAGTTTAAACAGGTGCCATAAATACAGGTAACCAGTGGAGGACAGAGGAGTCTCTTAAAGAAGAAGTTACAGGTCTGTGATAGCCAGAAATCTTGCTTGTTTGTAGGTGACCAAATACTTATTTTACTGAGGAATTTACCAATAAATTAATTTAAAATCCTACAATGTGATTCTCTGGATTTTTTCCCCTCAGTTTGTCTCTCATAGATGAAGTGTACCTATGATGAAAATTACAGGCCTCTCTCATCTTTTTAAGTGGGAGAACTTGCACAATTGGTGGCTGACTAACTACTTTTTTGCTCCACTGTATGTGACATTGTGTGTGTTCTGTTGAAGGGCAGATGGGTCCATTTTCTATCTTATGAAATGCCACCCCTGTCTAGTTGTAGGTGACTTACTGAAGGAAAAGCCTTAATTTAATGTGAATTCTGCCTCGGCTGTAAACTAAAGCTTTCAGTTATTGTGTCATTCTGAGATTTGCTCCTGACAATACTATATTGGGCATAATACAGGTTGTGTAGATGTCTGGGCAGACTGCCTCTCTTCATTTTCAACTCTCAGATGTGTACGTTTATTTACATTTACTCATTTATCATTGTGGGAGATTTGTTGACATTTTCTTGTGGCCTGTGAAGTGAACGGAACAAAGTGGTGTAGCCCTTCTAAAACCCAATAGTAGTTTTCAACAAGGCAGAATGTGTTGTTCAAAATACAGTATATATTTTCCACAAAATATGGAAAAGATGATTTTGCCATTGGCTTTTAAAGAGGCCCCTAGCTCAGTCATGGGAGGCAAAAAGTTCCAAAGCGAATGCAATCTTCTTTCACCTGGTGCAAAACCAGCAACCCTGGTACCCTGCACAGATTTAATAGAATCCCCTCTGTCTGAGCCCTCATATCCCCTCCTCTCTCTGTTGCTTTTGGCTCCATATTGAGAAAGAAGTATTTGCAAGAGGCTAGTTCATTGACAACTTCCTGTCGGCTATATGTGTGTGTTCATGGGGGCAGGGCAAGGGCGGCTGTTTTAACAGAGAGCAGTGAGATATAACAGCAAACTGTTTAGTAAAGGCCACGACTACAGTAAGTCAGTCAGATTAAGGAAAATACTGAAAGTGGATAATTGAAGCTTGTTGGGCTGTTCTTTTTCACGTAAATGTGAGCTGTTTCCATGTTCAGTAAAGCGTTATGCTGGTTTCTCTTTCTTTTGTTATCATTAACGATTTATCACCTTTCTTTACTTATTCCACTGTTGCCTTTTCTGACCCTAACCTCTTGCCCTTCTCTCAACTTCACATGTACCTCTCCACGAAACCATTCTTATCTTCCAGAACCTTCTACCGGTAAGACGTGTCTGCCCAAAGCTCTCCTGAACCTTTATGGTGGTAAGAATGACACCATCTCTCTGCTGACGGATATTGCAGAGCAGACATCAAACCTCCATGAATTCATCAACACGCCCTTCAGAGACGTCTATTACCGAGGTGAGCTCGCTACGTGTCAGACCTCCACTACCTCTAGGGGCCCTTGGTCTCATTGGAATTTATTACATGTTTTACATATTCTGCTAAGTGCACTGAGGAACAATACCCAGGTCAGTTCTGCAGGGTTATTTTACTAAGATTTAAATCATCACATGACAGTCAGTGTATCTCTAACTGGATTTAAATAATGTATCTCTATCCTCTTCCTGCGGGTGAAACGTACGATCGATGATTTCCACGTAGCCCAGTGCTACCTCCAAAGCAGGCTTATTAAAGACGCCCTTACATTCACCAAATCGTCCCCAGAATCCCCTGCACAAAGAGCCCACACATTGCCGGCTCCAGCCCAACACAGGGGCGCTTCATGCGGCTCGTATTTCCAGAGGAAAGTCTGCCGATGTGGAGGTTACACCTTCTTGGTTTGCCCTTCCTGCTTTGACATTCTTTGGAAACAGCAGTGCAGCAACACATATTTATTCCAACCATTAGACCTGAGCCCCTCTGCCTTCTCCTCCCCCTGTCTAAAAGGCTGTCACCTGTGCTCCCCGGTCTGGAAGCACCCCTGTCCTGTCCCAAAGCGGCCCAATGTGTTGCCGGTGGGATGTTCCGTTAGAATCCCATAGAGCTCTGGTCAGAATAAGTGCACTGTGATAGGGGATAGGACATCATTGGGGACACCTGCCCAGAGGAGCTGACATATGGTGGTTGCCAAGGAGCCATGTTGCGACCGTATGGTCTCCCGCTGTCGGGACAGCTCTCCTGTAATGGACCCACTGTACCAGCCTGCAGGAATGTGTTTATGTCAAAATGCCTGCTTGCCCTGGCTCTTCACAGCTCTGTCAGCATGGTACAATCCAGGTCTCCTTTGTTAGCCTAAGGGAAACATAGTAAATGCGCTGTGACTTGACTTACAACACTTCTGTCTGATGAAGCGTGTGGACACAAGTGGTTGACCTCTATAAAAATGGTCTCACCATCATTCAGTCCGTTTTCCGTTCCTTGCTGTTGAAGGTGGCACAAAGGGAGACAAACACTTCAATATATATATTGTCGCCTTAAAAGCTGGCCTAGAATAGCGAATGTAGTTCGCTCTTTACAGTTCCAATTCATCTCCATCAACCAGTGGGTTATTTGAACAGCATCAGAGTTTGCTTGGGTTTCAGGGTGAGGGTTTTCTACAAGGCAGGTAAATGACGATACCCGTCCAGACCGTTGCCATGTCTGAGTGTGACTGGACCTCCTTAAACAGTAGCTGCCCTTGTGCCATAAGACGGTTGTGTGTTGCCAGGCCAGACAGCGCTCCACATTGCCATTGAGAGACGCTGTAAGCATTATGTGAAGCTGCTGGTGGAGAAGGGGGCCGACGTCCACGCCCAGGCCCGAGGACGCTTCTTCCAACCCAGGGACGAGGGGGGCTACTTCTACTTCGGTAAGAGGCCGCGGCTGTACGATCAGATATTATTCATTTTACTGGTGAAAGAAACTCTGTGGTTCTTGTTGTCCAGGATGCCTGACTCAGACTACATTCAAATGTTACTGCATTATGCTGGCAGTAATTTTATTCCAGTTGATTATTATTGGTATTGCACTGTTTTCCATGATAGGGTCCTGAGTTCACTTTCTCACACTTTGAGGGACATGTCAATAAGTCTAAACATTGAATACCAAGTCATTCTTGTATATATATGCACTATATATATGTACATATGTAATATGCATAGGACCATTCTTAAGGTTGTGTTTCTCCTTGAAAATGGCCTCTGTTGCCATGGTAAAATGAAGTGACATTTGAGTTCACCCTTTCTTTCTGGCAGATTTGGACAAACTAAATGTGGATATTTTAACCCCAATAACCATCCAAAACCACGCTGAAGTAATTTCCTTTGAAAGGCCATTACAAGGATTTTTTTTAAAGAAAAGAAAACCATGATGTCACAAGCTCAACAAAACCGAACAGTTTAGTAATGAAAGGTGTCTGTGTCTCGAAGCTGATGTAAATCAGACACACAGGACTCCCCTTTAGGTGGGCGGGCAGACATTATTATGCTGACCTCACTGAGGTTGCTGGCCAAGAGAACAGCAGACCAATGCCAAACCAGCCCCTTAACTCTACATCCAATATCCTTGTTTTTGATTGGGAGAATCTATATTTTGAATCATTCCCCTAACCTCTCTGATGGCATGCTGGATCTATGCCTAATGTGCGAACCTGTCCAATTTCAGATCTCTGTAAGCCTGCAAGATATGAGTGATGTGTTGATGTCAGATTGAAAGGTTGACAGCCTCACATAGTAACGCTATACTGCCCTCTGCTGACTGAAGATGATCCCTGCACCTTTCATCCCTAAACCCTTTTCATTACATTGAGTTTACTTACTAAACTACACTAACATATAAACACTGCATGTGATCATTTAAAAGCTTTTAGAGTTACAGTTCATATAAGGAAATCGGGCTAGTGAAATAGTAAATACTTTCACATTAATGTATGGATTTCACATGTTAATTCTAAGTTTTTGTTAATAAAAAAAAACCTTCACCTCAACAGGTCATATCAAACTAAAGTTCCCTTTTCTGGCTTTGATATGTTGCTTTGACCTTATCCCTTTTTGGCTGTGTCAGCAACTATGGTGGCTGAGTAACCAGGCCAGTTCATTAGACAGCTCGGCTCGGCTCAGGAATGTGAAGGGCTAGAAACCAGAGAGGTAGAAACACAGAAAGAGTGGAGGCTTGAGTATGCTATTAATATGTCCAAGATGCTCTTTCTCCTGTCATTGCTATTGTATTCATGCGTCATATTCCATGCTCTTCACCTGAGGGATGATATTCACTTGCACTAAGTGCAACTGTCATTCCCAAAACATTCCCAAATACCGTGGCACATTCTCTGGAGCTTTGTGCTGAGGTGAACAGGAAACTTGGCAGAGGGGTGACAGCTAATGTAATTTAGCGCTAACATTCTGCGAGCACCCGTGCAAATCCATGAAGAGGAGCGTTTTCAATACGAGGTGACAGGCTAATCTGTCACCCATGGCAACGGCTCATTTCCAGCAGCTGCTTTCGGCACCTTGGTCTCAATGCACGGGACCCTCCCTCAAACGAGAAGCACTAATCGGGCCCTTTTACTGTGGGCTAATCTTGGGCCCACGTATATGGGGCCTTCCAAACGTGTGTTGTAAGTGGCTGGCTTTTCCACTTTGACGGGCATCAAACCTCCAGATGGAAAGACAGCGCCAGAGGCGCAGCGTTGGTACGTTTTGGACACACCTAATGGTTGGTTTATGATCAATGTGCTCGTCCCTGTGTGGGATCTGAGCATTAACAACTACAATCTGAATGAACATTTCATTAGAATTGAATGTGCCTAGATAATGAGAACAACAGAAACATCTCTGTTTAGATTCTCTCTGTAGGTTGCGCTCTGATAGCCACAGGAATGTTTACATTGATCATTTGGCATGGGGTTACTGTCTTGTCTTTGCTAGGTAAACATTCCCCTCAATGTATATATCAGATTGTAACTAACATTACAGTGAGAAGAGACTCAGTGAGCTGAGATTAAGGTTGTGTAAGGAAGACCAGGTCCGTAACCTCATGAACAAGACTAATGTAATGCTGCAATAAACAAATGATCTACTCTCCCTTGACAACCGGGTACGCGAATTATAATTACAACCACTGTACAAAACAGCCGATTTCTAACACCTGTCTCCCTCATTGGCCAGGCGAGCTGCCTCTGTCGCTGGCGGCCTGCACCAACCAGCCGGACATGGTTAATTACCTGACGGAGAACCCCCATAAGAAGGCTGACCTGCGGCGGCAGGACTCCCGGGGCAACACAGTGCTGCATGCCCTGGTGCACATCGCCGACAACACCAAGGACAACACCCGCTTCGTCACCAAGATGTACGACATGTTGCTCATCAAGTGTGTCAAGCTGTACCCCGAGTGCAATCTGGAGGAGGTGCTGAACAACGACGGCATGTCGCCCCTCATGATGGCGGCCAAGCTGGGGAAAATTGGGGTGAGAAGGCGGAGATGGAGAGAGGTCTTGTCGGTGAGCGCTCACCTTTTCCATGGTGAGCTACGAGCTCCACGCTAGACCTCGCAATTAACAGTTCCTCTGTTAGGTCCTCTTACCAACTCACCAAATCACATTTGTGGAGCAGTACTTTTAAAGGGATGGTGCGTTCCTCATTAGCAATGTTAATGGAAATTCTATTGCTCAGTGCCATGAGGGATTAGGCAGTGTGGTGTTCAAAGGAGCATGTATATTCACATGCGTTATAAACACTTTCAGTTATTATTATGTATTATTATTTCTCCCAGGTTTTCCAGCATATCATTCGCAGAGAGATCAAGGACGAGGAGGCGCGTCACCTCTCACGGAAGTTCAAAGACTGGGCGTATGGCCCTGTGTACTCCTCCCTGTACGATCTCTCCTCCTTGGACACCTGTGGAGAGGAAGCATCTGTTCTGGAGATCCTGGTCTACAACAGCCGCATCGAGGTGGGTTTTATTACGAGGAAGCCACAGAAACTGCAGTAGGAATGACCATCATTGGATTCTTCTGTAATTTTGGTTTATGTTACATTATGCGTTTTTGTCTGGGGACTTCAGGAGGATTGGCATGTGTAGTGAAAGTGTTTATGGAGCTCCTCTCCCCCTCCAAAAAAGAATAATATTGATTAACAGTTGTGTTTCCGCCCTGTCCGCAGAATCGCCACGAGATGCTGGCTGTGGAGCCCATCAACGAGCTGTTGAGAACCAAATGGCAGAAGTTTGCTGCCGTCACCTTCTACATTAGTGTGGTGTCCTACATTGTGACCATGGTCATCTTCACCCTGGTGGCTTACTACCGGCCGTCCCAGGGAACGGTACGTCAGTCCAATGACTTGGATGTTACGGTACTATTATACACTTTGTGTATCGTGTCCCCACTAGCAAAGCATTGACTGGCGTTTGTCCCTGCCCAGCCTCCGTACCTCTACTCCACCTCCACAGACTACCTGCGTCTGGCAGGGGAGGTCGTCACCCTGGGCTCTGGGGTCTTCTTCTTCCTCAGCAACGTGAGTTTGCGGTCAACCAATTGGGCTCTTGAATCATTCTGCCTGACCTAGACAGGTTTTCATTGTTGATTTTACTAGAATTTTTTTTTCTATTTATCTTTTGAGAGGCCTCATAATGTGTACACAAAAACCTCATTCACTATAACTGTTCAGTTTTCAAATGGATTTTGTTCATTTTCTGACCTGCATTTAGTAGTCTCCTCCTTTCTGTCTCTGTCGCTCTCTGTAATGGTCTCCCTTCCTGTCTGTCTCTCTTTTTCTCTCTTTTTCTCTTGTCTCTTCCTCCTATTCTTAAGCCTCAATTCTAAAATGTCTTTGTGGAAAACCACAGCACAAATCTGTATCCCTCCTTGCCCTCCCTTTGTAGATTAAGGACCTCTTCCTGAAGAAATGCCCTGGGGTCAAATCCCTATTTGTCGACGGCTCCTTTCAACTGCTGTAGTAAGACCCCACTCCCCACTCCCCACCACCCCACCTCGGCTGTAGCTCTCTCTGACTTACCCAAGGCTAATTTCTCATCCTCTCTTAATTGAGTCATCTAATTAATTCCACATTCAAGCCCTCTTTCCCTGGCACGTTTTATAGTTTACATCTTCTTTAATTAAACCCACGATCCCAACAAAGAGCGCAGGTTGTCGAGTGCCGCTCCACAGCCTGTTTGTTTTCATCATTAGTGCCTTGTCCGTGAGGGCCTACATGGTATGGTGTCTGTTAAATACCAAATGCCATTGCCCTGTTCTGGAAATGTCTTCTATATCGATCACTTTGATAGCGAAAGGATTCTTGCAATTCCCTGAAATGTTATACCGGGTTGTATTCATTAGGATAAACCGCTTAAACAAATTATAATCTGAACATGTTTCTGTTTGGACAAGTTAAGAAGATGGTACCTTCTCCCTTCTGGTTGGTTTTTCATTAGTTCCAGTTGTGATGAACTTGGCCCAACTCTACTATGTCTTTATAGCTTCATCTACTCTGTGCTGGTGATAGTGACTGCGGGCCTCTATCTGTCGGGTGTCGAGGCGTACGTGTCGGTGATGGTGTTTGCGTTGGTTCTGGGATGGATGAACACTCTGTACTTCACCAGAGGTCTGAAGCTCACTGGTACCTATAGCATCATGATACAGAAGGTACCGACTGCTTCGCTCTTCCATCCGCCACTTAAAATTCCAAACCTGTATGGACTATTTGGACAGTAGGCGCCAGATGACATGTTCTCCTACGTCTTCGACCCACAGATTCTCTTCAAAGACCTTTTCCGGTTTCTGCTTGTCTATGTGCTCTTCATGATTGGATACGCGTCAGGTACGGTGTCTTCAAATTAGCAGTTTGTTGACCAGGTAGGACACAATCGCATGTCTCCCTTTTCTCCTCTGCAGCTCTCGTGTCCCTTCTGACGGCATGCCCCGGGCCGGAGGAGGTGTGTCCCGAGAGCGGTTGCCCCTCCTACCCCCATTGCCGGGACACGAACACCTTCAGCAAATTCCTGCTGGACTTGTTTGAACTGACCATTGGAATGGGTGATCTGGAGATAGTCAACAGTTCCCAATACCCAGTGGTCTTCCTCATCCTGCTGGTCACCTACATAATCCTCACCTTCGTGCTACTGCTCAACATGTTGATCGCTCTGATGGGGCAGACGGTGGGCCAGGTGTCCAAAGAGAGCAAGAAGATCTGGAAGCTGCAGGTAAACGATGACAACCAGGGTCGTATTTATTAGGGGACATCATAGAAAACGATTAACAGCAACAAGACAAAAAGCAAACATTTCTTAGTGGATAGAAAAGAGCAGAAAATCAGTTTGGTGTCAAACTCAAGCCTGTCATTCTAGGCTGAAGGCACAGTGCTTGGTTTGGGCAGGGTCACGTGTAGGAGGCATATGCTATGATTAAAACTGTTTCTTGGCATTTGGTGTAATGTGTTAACAACAGTGGGCTACAACCATCCTGGACATTGAGCGTTCATTCCCGGTGTGTATGCGGAAGTCCTTCCGGGCCGGAGAGATGGTGACCGTGGGGAAGAACTGGGACGGCACCCCGGACCGCCGCTGGTGCTTCAGGTACATACAGAATATAGACATTTCTCCGGGACCCGATACACGGGTTTGAAGCCCTGTTTTCATTTCGTTCTAACGTCTGTTGTCCTCTTCCTGTCCACATTCTGATTTTATGCCAACAGTTGTTGCCCCAAATCAGATACGTGACACGTTTTACAGAAAGGCAGGGGACTGTAGCAGTAATGGGAATGGGATGTCTTGGAACCCTTATATTTAGAGCTCACGGTGACCATCCCATCACAGTTATTTCTGAACATTGAGGGTAGCCTATATATGGTAGCCCAAGCTCAGCGATGCAAACATCTTTTTATAATGTGAATATGGCATTGCAATAAAGTGATTGGTTTTATAATACAGTGGGTGTCTGTTGGGGTTTCAGCATCAGCTCAGCAGTGGAGAAAAGCTGCATCCGCTCAAGCAGCATTGAGGTGACAGCTAAAGTTAAATAATACACCTCAATGTAACAGGAGGGTGACAGCAGAGGATTTTGAAAGTACAACATTACAAAAATATAAAGGCTAATATAGAGACAACATAATACCATAAGCATCCATGAGTAATGTTATTCTGATACGTTTTTAAGAATGGGAGAGATTTTGTGAATATTTATTTGTATGGCAGTAGCCTCACACAGCTTTGTCATAAGAGAAGTTTTTACAGGTTGAAATATCTGCATACAGAGAAGGGCAGCAGAATCTGGTTGTAACGCAGATGTGATTCGAAGATAAAACACGTTTTATCTCGCTAACATATATCGATTTGACGTGATCAGATCATTTTGATCGTACAACATCAGTCCCGCGTTAATACAAGGTGTGAACATGGCTTGATTTCTAACAACCTCCTTTTTGTGTGGCAAAATGCGACCATATCTATGATGATTCCAGGGTGGATGAGGTCAACTGGTGCCACTGGAATCAGAACCTAGCCATAATCAACGAAGACCCAGGCAAAAACGTAACCGAGGCTCTCCAGAGCTCCAGCGGCACGCGTCAAACCGTCCGTGGCATGCGGAGAGGTGAAGCTGTTTCTCTGCATTCTCAGAAAAATGACCCTGAGGCAACTCTACAGTTGAAGAGGACAAATACAAGAAGGGTATAAGAGCTGGCTGCTAATATTCTGCTTTGGTTCCCCAATGTGCTGTAGATCGTTGGTCCACTGTGGTTCCCCGGGTCGTGGAGCAGAATAAAGGGACTCAGCTACAGGACCATGTACTGGAGATGGAGTCGCTGACCTCCAGGCATTGACTCTGTGCTGAGGGCTGGAGTACCCTACAGTTCAGGGGGCATTAAGCTCTGACAAGTGTTGAGACACAACGTTCGCAGATTTGCACAGAAATCTGTTGCCTTGTACCAAGTATTAAGACAATCAAACATATTTAAAAAATATGGGAATCTTGCGTGGATTCAAAGCAGACTATAACGTTTTTTGTCAAATGCTCTTTGTTAGATTTGTTTGAATAGGTAGTCCAAGCTCTGATTTATGACCAATATGTTTTACCTGAGGATGAACAGTGCTTTTAAGGTTTTAACCCAAGTGGAAGTTACATCGGAATCTCATTGGTTGGTAATTGACTGAATGCCGTTGTTTCCTTTAAACGGGCTGGGAGACTTTGTAGATGGATGGGGTCTACTGGGAAACTGCTGATGAATGTTTACTGTATTGTGTGGAGACCTCCCCCTGGGGGTTTGCAGTATATCGTGTAAAGCTGATACATATCACTCATATCCTGAATCCACCTCTCCTAAGATGAACTGATAGAATTTCAAATAACCTTTTTGGATGTAATGGTATGTGTGTGTGTTATTGTTTTAGAATCAAGTGATGGCCAATGGTTTATTTCCATCAACCTAGTCCTGTTGAAGGTGCAATGTTTGTATATTATGCTTGGATTAGGTTGCTTTTTGGTGATGCATTCACATGGCTTCAACCACCAGACCTTTCTTCAACCCTGTGACTCTACGAAGCGATCAATAGAGCAGTGGAAGAAATATTCTGGGTGGATCGACAGGCAAGATTGCTTTGGTCGTAACGAAACATCGCACGTGTTTTATTAAGTGTCGATATCTCACAGCAACATGTTTTGGAAAACATACTGATGATTTATTGAGAGGAAAATAATATATTTTCCTTAACAGCATTTATGTGGATGTGGAGGTTTGGTGTTCTACCAAAATGAATATATACTTGTTTCAAGACTGGAACATTTGCTACTGATTCAACATCACCCAGGGAATGGTTGTGAATATGTAGGCTCTGCTATTGTAGTAAGGAATATGTTATGTAAATGTCATATTTTTCATGAATACTGTTTCTCCGTTGTTTTGTCTAGGCCTTTTGGGACATTATTGTATTAATATATTCCTATGTATTTCAATGTTTTTATTTTATTTTATACAATTCTTTATGCATTTTGCAAATAAGTAAAATCCTGGTTCTTTGTTCCTTTTTAAGAATTTCACATCAGATATATGATTTGCGGCTTTTTTGAATCCATAATCTTCAGCAATCATTAAGTTGGCCAGCAGATGGAATCAGAGGTCCTAATACTGTCAGTGGCCTCACATCACCACAGCACAAAGGTTGTGTTAATTAGACGCCAAACAGAAGAAAACTAACTGAAATGTATCACTTGAGAAACATTTCACTACGGTAAGCCCAAATGAATATGACCCCGTCCAGCTAAGCTGACCTCTCCAATTTAAAAGGACATTCTCTGTCATTCAAAACCCTTCTGACCCTGAAAGCAGCGCTGCGCTTTCCCCCTTCAGTCAATCACCTAGATCCTATGTCTGCCTCTTGTCTGGTTAAAAAGTCTCGTCTCAGGAGTATATTTGGCAAACGTGCTGTTTGGACTCTCCAGACATGACAGCCGGGCCTGTAGTCGAGGAGTTTCAGGGTGCTGATACATGTGACCAGATCCCCGCTGTCAAAATGTTCCCGTTCATTATCTAGAAGGGAAATATGATCCTGGAGTAGCATGTCTCTTTCCCCCCTCCATCCAGCCTCACTGAAGGACACAGGGGAATATCTTGGTGCAAGCTAATCCTCTTTGCCCTAACTTTAACTGGACCGCTAATCCTCTAGGTTTATCTGAGCAGTGTGAGCACCTAGCTAGCTCTGCCTGTCCTCTTCCCTATGGCCTCTTATTAACCAGGACAAGGCCGGGGGATGCTTGTGTCACCGTCAGCAAGTTTATAGAACCGCACACTCGTCCAGGAACCTGAAGCTGGTGTCCGTCCCTGTGTTGAGCCTTCTCATTGGTCGATTGTGTCCAACGCGTCCTTTAACGTCTTTGTCGGGACGCTGTCGTTATGTAACTGAGACGTAGCTTTGGCAGCACACAGTGTCCAGTTATTACCATGCAGCTAACCAGGCCATTAGGAGCAGAACCCCCATGATGATATCACTTCAGACCTGCCCGTTCCACTCATGTTAGATTTTCTTAATCAGCACTGCTTTTATTGTATCTAGGTATGCCTACATTATGGTACTGATAGGACACAACTAGAATCAGCTGACCAGCTCAGCCCATTGATAGGGTCAATTATTATTTTTAAGTTATTAAAAATCTGTATAAGATTGCCATACATGCACAGTTTTATTCTATAGAGCCACAGGATTTATTTTATTTCAGGATCTCTCATTGACCCTTGTTCTTTTGTTATGGCTAATTAGACTGTCCAAGTCATTCCCTAAAAAGCTTTTCACATACACCTGTGAAATGCCTCACTCTGGTGGTACATTCTGTAGAATCTAGCTTTTTGGAGAGCTTTTGGAACAGGCAACGGGGCTGAATTCATTCGGGCATAACATAGCAAATGTCTCTGCATCAGAAAAAAGACCAAGTGTTTCTCATTGGTCAGGTTTCAGATGAGCATCAAAAGTAATTATTTTGTGTTTGGTGCCTAAAGAATAGGGCCCAGATATTATAAGGGGAAAGTCAAGGATCTGAGAGGGTGAATTTATTTCCAGTTTCCATCGTAGGCTGACGGTAGAGCGACGGCAACCCATAATATTTCTTGTGGAATTGCCCGGGACTCAATGTGGCATGCAGGTGGATGAGTTCTGCTAATAAGAGAAGCATTTCTGCTCCATAGATCCCCTCTTTTCTGTGTGAGTGAACATGCATGAAATCAGTGTGAAGTGAGTCTCCCGGCTCCACACGCTCTGGTGGAGGCGGCTGCCTGAGCCTGCCTCATCAGCCTGGGAGCTTATCAGAGGGTTTAGGTGGGTGGAGAGGAATGGTGCTGGGGAGGATGGAAGAGAAAAACAACGACAGCTCAACTTTCAGGGTTGGAGGTGCCGTTGTCATTAAACATTTAACTAGAGTGCTTGTAGGTTGAGGCCAGGATTCAATCCAAAGCGTGTTATAGACCAGTGCACTGGAGGGCTGACGAGGTAACCTTTAAAGGGATAGTTTAAGCACATTTTAATTTCCCTTACCTTGACATGCATTTGTGTTTGAAAACGAACAACTCTAAAATCTGCAACAGACTATGGCTTCTGTGAAATATCCCTTTAAAGTAGTTTCCTCGACATTTGCTGAAATCAGACTCATGGCAAAAACAAATCGGTTCAAGTTTAAATAATTGTATAAATGACCTTTAAAAGTGTAATGCGCTGCTGTATAACATCTTCTGAATTGAATACCAGCCCAACTCTGTGATGCAGACTCTAACTGTGTTTCCAGAGGCTATAACTCACCATTCAGCTAATCAAATGTATTTTATAAAGCCATTTAAACAACAGCAGTGGTTAAACTTACAGGCAAAAAATTCAACACAAAGGCTGAGGAACTGAGGAAGAAACCTACAGAGGACCCAGACTCCAAGTGTAATGTACTCTTCTGGCTGTGCCGGGAGGAGGTCATAGGAGTACACAAATAGGCATACCATCCAGGCATGTACACGCAATCAAAACCAGAGGAAATACATTACATTTAATTGGGTCGAGCCATATGACAGCCAGAATGAATAAACCAGCATTTGGAGCTTTAAGTCAAGGAACCTGAAACAAGAGTGAGCACAGATTCATTTTAAATGGTTTACTGGAAGTTCCTATATACTTGGATAGAGTACATGTGATGGAGGAGAGTCGGAGAGGTGACAGTAAGGTCAATGGCTTTCAGTTGACCTAGAACTAATCAGGGTCAATCCTTGTTTGAAGAAACCTCTACTGTACCTCCCTATCCCTCCCCGAGCGGGTACTGTATCCCGCCTGTATCCCCCCAGCGGGTACTGTATCTTACCTCTTTCTCCCCCAGCAGGTACTGTATCTTGCCTGTATCTCCCTCAGAGGGTATTGTATCTCGTCAGCTGCTACAGGACACCTCCTTCTGGCTAGCTGGCTATACTTGAGTGATTGTATACAGAGCTTAATCTAAAGTTTGCTTTATCTCACCCTCTTAATCTAAACCCATCTTCGGACATTCCCAGGTCATATGGGTCCCTCTCTCTTTAAATCCCCATCCAGGATTTATTTTTCATCCCAATACAACTGACAATAAAAAACTCAAGAGTTTTCTACACATTTAATCACTGGAGGGCCTTTCTCTTTACCTGGGGCTCAGAGGTGAAGGATGCAAGAGTAACGGTCAAACTGTAGAAGCTGCGCTTTGTATTGAATTACAATAATTACTGTAGATTGGAAACAGAGTAACATGGTGTTCCTCGGCTGGAGTGCCTAACAGGTCAGAAGCCTGTATAGGGCAGCATATGGTCCTACAGTACAGTGTGGAACCATGTCGGGGCTCCTGGAGCTTCAGCCTCACACTAATGGACTTACCTTGGTTATTGTAATCGCGTTGGACCTGACGGAAGAGTTCTTTACACAAGGGCTTTAGCAGGGAGATGGAGGGATAGAGAGAGATTGCTGAGTTTGTGTTTAGTATAATCATTGGAGGAACTTGTATTATGAAATCATCACAAAGCTTCCTACAGACTCTGAGGGAAAACGACCACAGCCATGGACATAGAAGTCATCATCCGCTTTATTTACTTCATGTCAAACAATATTACAGAACATAGGAGAGAATAAATTAACCATCTACATCAAAATAAAGAAATTTCAGTCCTGAGATAGACAAAAAAGCAGGGAACAGTTATATTAGATGATTCACTATTATGGTACCTGGGCAGGAGGAGGGATAGTGTGGGGTTAAGGTTTTCGGATGGGGGTTGGGGGTTTGGAGGGGGCGTATAGCGGCAGTCTCAGCAGATCGGATGTGGTAGTAGAGGTGGGGTGGGTCGATTAGGGGAGGTTGTAGAGGGTGGCAGGGATGGGGGGTAAGCAATCACAGGGTTGCTTTGCTGTAGGCACATTCAAAGTTGAAAATCCCAAGGCTGAAGGATTTTGCAGCTTTTCAATTTTTTTGAAATCCAAGATTCATATATATTATTATTTCCACCAAAAAAAGTAACTAAGATATTCCTTACACATTTTTCATCCTGAGGAGACAAAATCATTTCCAAACATAAATACAACACTGCAGGGAGGACAATAGGAGAGATGCTTAATAGATTTCCCATTTCCATATATATTATTTTCTCAAGGTTGCGGTACCCAAAGATTTTGGCAGCACTGGCGCTTTGCAGATCATTTTAGAATTAGTCCTGTTTGTCTACAGGGACATTCGGAGTGCCACACAAACAATAAATTGATCAATTTAGAACAAACAAAAGATCCCCAGACTTTTCTTGTTTTAGATGGGATCAACCATTATTGCCACCTTATGAAGTAGATGGGAGATTGGAGGGCCCTACTAGAATTTATTTCTGTCATAAAGCTGTAACATTGGGGAAGTAGTCCTGACACTGTGCCCGGATGCACTGCTTGATCTTTGATCTGCGCTGCATGCGTATTACTTGAAGTCGTTAAGATCTCGTTATGATTTCGAAAACAGATCACGCTAAAGTTAAAAGCCCTGTGCATTCAAACAGACGTCAATCTGTTGACGGTAGAACCTGTGCCTATCAGGGAACCTAACGAGTGTAATCCCCTACAAGCTTCTTCAGGCAAAACATAATGATCGGTAGAAACCACTAATTACTTAAAAGAGCCAACAGAGCCAAATGGAGAGGACTGTGTTGAGATGGAGCTATCACAGGTCTGTGGAATAAGGGACCACAGCAGTGTGCAGGAAGAGGGGGTGTGTCATCACCACAGCAGTGTGCAGGAAGAGGGGGTGTGTCATCACCACAGCAGTGTGCAGGAAGAGGGGGCGTGTCATCTGTGTGTCCAGGGGGCAGTAGACAGAGACAGCCATGTCTCCACAGAGAACATACTTTTTTAGGATGCGAGGTTTGAGTGTTTCACTCGTCTGCTCCATACCCCAGTTCATCAGGACAGTACAATCAAAGGCACACAGTACACATCAGCACACAGGGCACCAAGGACTTAAAGCCAGGGGTGGGGCTGGGGGATTTACTGAGCGATCTTGACAGCCAGTCAACAAGAGTCCACCCCTCTTCACCCTCTCTCCTGCTGGCCTCCTCCTTTGTATCAAGGTGCCCTTGAGATGCCTGAGATATGGAGCGCTGGAGGAATGCATCAACAGACATTTTGTGAGATGAACTTTTGTCTATAGCCAATGGCCTCAGGATGATAGCTCAAAGGATGTGGAGGTCATTCTATCTGGAGTGTAAGAGCAGGAGTGGCTGTTATACATCCACTGACCTCTGCCCTTCCAGGAACAAATGGCAAGTGATAAAACATGAATTGATTGGTATAGCTCACTCTAGACTGTCCTTCAATGAGATAAAGACCTAGCCTGGGATTTATAATGTGCTGAACTAACATTACACAGCACTATGCCAATATCAAACTGCGGCATGACAATCACACTAACATCACACTGAACTGTGCCGTTCATACTGCACTGTGCCAATTACCCTGCACCGTGCCAATTACCCTGCACCGTGCCAATCACACTGCATCGTGCCAATTACCCTGCACCGTGCCAATCACACTGCATCGTGCCAATCACACTGCATCGTGCCAATCACACTGTATTGTGCCAACACCACACTGCACCGTGCCAATCACACTGCACAGTCCAAATTACACTGTCATGTGCCACCATCACACTGCACGTGCCAATCACAATGCACCATGCATATCAAAAAGCACTGTTCCAACATCACTGCTCCACGCCAATCACTCTTCACTGTGCCGACACCCCACTGCACTGTACCAATTACTCTGCACTGTGTCAACATCACACTGCACTTGACAAATGGAATCTAGCACTCGATTCAATCCAGCCCACATACATTTACTCACCCAGTAGAATTTTCTTAGGGTCAAAGTACCTCACATACTGGTCTTGGGTTCTGCATAAAAATCGATAACTAATACAAGGGCAACCCACTCAAATGTATCACTTCTAGAAAAACTTCTGTGGCACATTTGCATAAAACCCATCCTAACAGTTAAGCTTAGATCTCCAGCATTAACCAGTGAAAATAACAGATGGTTAGATCAATAGTTAGACAGTTAGATACTTAGATAGCCATATGGGGCAGTTTGCCAGCATCCTGGCCAAAGTCCTTGATAGATGGCAAAAGGTATTGGATGTGAACAACCAGTTGTCATGACATCCTGAGAGACACTGTACTGTTGGTCAAGACATCAGGGGCCCATGTGAGTATGGGGGCAGTCATTGGCTAAAAGGCTGAAACCATCAGCAGCAGCCCCAACGTGCCAATTATCCTGATTACTAAATGCTTCAAGGGCCTAGTCTGACCCGCTCTGCCTCTCCTCTCCCTTACCTCCCTCTCCTTTTGATCTGTCACAGGGAGCAGGCAGGGCCCTTCAGCTAGCCAGCCAAGGCCAGGGCACACACAGCTACAGCCACGCATAATCCAACAGAAACAAATCCCCCTCCAACAGCAGGCTATCTTTCAAAAGGAGCCTTAGCCTGCTTGCAGCCCAAGGAGGTGTGGAGGAGGAAGGCCTTCTGAGATGAAGCTACAGAGGCTGTGGTTCAGTGAGCACCTCCTACTCCTCCTCCGCATGGTCCCATCCCTCTAGACCCTGGCTCTTGCTGAGCACCAGTTAACCCTGTGGCTCCGGAGGAGGGAAGACCTAGATAATGACACGCCATATGTCATCCCGGCAGAGGTGGCTGAGAGAGGACCCATGTATAGGCACTCGCAAGTCTTATGGAGAATGGAATTCCATTATACTTGCATGGGCCGGGCGTCCATTGTCCCAAGCTAGAGCATAGGCATCTTAAAATGGGGGCCACAGCAGGTTGGATATGTTGCAGCAAAATTAGCTGCTCTTTATTCCGAGTTCAGGGACAGAGATTTGGGAGGTTGTGACCACAGAAAAGGCCTTGTGTCCCATCTTCTGGTAAATCCCGTTTGCTGACCTATGGCAACACTCCCTATTTTCACTGATAAAATGGAACTATACATCCGAAATGTTTGGACTGTTTAACTCAAACCACACTGTTATCCTCAATCTTGTGAAAAATTGGCTGGGCTGCAAATTGACATTAAATCAGTCAACCTAACGACTGGTCAAGACAATAGTGCCCATTGTGGAGCCCAAAGCTTTATACTGTATTCATATTTATGCTTGACTAAATCTGCGCAGGTCCGAACAGAAGAGAACAGTGCTTAGGCGTCCAGTCTTAACACCCGCTGTCTCAACACGCAAAAAGAGCTTCCCTGAAGTGAAAGACAGAAAAGACAGAAGATGACAAGCCCGGCTAGAAGAGATAACCGCCTGGAAGGGTGCTCTGAGACCTATTGGTCCCCACACTCAGTCCTCAGGACTGGGGTGGTCTGCCCAAATGTCAGCCACAGTGACCTTGGAGGGCAAGGAGAGAGTTACAGTCCAGACTGGTTTCTGTTCAACATACCATATCTGTTCAATTGTCCAATAATTACCTATCTTTTCAAATGTACTGTCAATATTTAAGACATTAAAACATGAGAAGGAATACACAATAGCTCAATGGATATTATAACATTTATTAAGAGTTTACAGACTCTTCTGTCCTTTAAGGTAATCTCCTTACTCTCTAAAAAACAAGGTAAGAGTTCGGTCAGAATTGCACCCAAATTCTACAGTACCGCAGCCAGCCTTATCCAATACTGCCGTTCGATAGAAGGCCCAATGCTAACTTATCCCTGTGGAAAACGCTAACCTCTCCCTGTGGGAAACACTAGCCTCTCCCTGTGGGAAACGCTAACCTGTCCCAGAGGAAAACTCTAACCTGTCCCTGTGGGAAACGCTAACCTGTCCCTGTGGGAAACACTAACCTGTCCCTGTGGGAAAAGCTAACCTGTCTCAGTGGAAAACGTTAACCTGTCCCAGAGTAAAACCGCTGACACCAACGGCTGCACAAAATGCCTCAAGTCTACCTCAAGTCTCTTTCAACATCCTGGATTAATGCTTTGATTCAGGAGCCAAAAATAAGGGGATTTGGAATCTGGTGTATATTCTGTAAAGCTGTCCAACTATTTAAATTTGACTGAAAAAAAGATGCCTGAAACAGAACTGTGCCAGGCAAATTATGCTGTTGAAACAATATGAACGTACAGTTTCTCAGTGTGAAACGTTGAGGCTAACTTGCTGAACAAGTACAAGTCTACTGCTTGGTCTAAGAGCTTTGTCAGCCTTCCAACGACTTCCACAAACACTGTGAGCGTATTCATTTAAGGCTCAAGGTTCTGGTTAGAAATTGGGTTATCTTGAGGGGAAAATGCAAAAAAGGGTTGCGGATGCACTGAGGTGTGTAATGACGAAAGTCACAGTTTTTGTTTCCCAGTTAGTGGTCGCCTTTTCAGAGCTATACTACATTTAAGGATAAATAGGTGGAATATCTTCAAATCCTGGTATAGGATTTTCTTTTTTACAGTGGTGTGTGAACAGTTATGGATGTACGTAACTCATCTTAAGCCATTTGAACCCATTGTGGGAAATTAAAATGATTAGCCGTTCATTGATAAACCCTAGTTTGATGGCAGAGGTTACATAATGATCACAGCTGCATGTATAAAGCCTTTTAACACGCATTCCACACACACAAACCTCTGCTCAATCTACAACACGACAAGACTGCCGAAGACACATTCACCTCCATGATCAAGGATATTTGACTTGAGTCCACATTCTCTAAGACAATTTCAAAAATGATAATAATGACAGACCTCACAGCCAAGATGTGGCTTCTGAATATATTCTTAAATGAGATTTATTTTACACCTCAAAACAGAAAAGGATGGGGATCAGGGACGTGGTACACTGGGAATGTATTCACAACTGTAGTTTACATTTTTTGGTGTAAGCTCGGAGAAAATGTTAATACAGTCATAATAATTGCACTTCATAAATCTCTACTGTTATCCGTGACAAAGCCCTAGCTCTCGCCAGTTAATAAATTCAATTTACCAGTGAAATTTGACTGACAAAGGAAATGCTAATTTAGGACCAGAGGACTGCTACACTTGCTGCACTGATCCAATTTCTCTTTTTTCTCTGTTCACTAGAGTCCCACAAGGCATTAGACATCTCAGTAATTTAAGTGCAGTACATTCAAGGGAAACTCACAGTCAATAAATATTTCAATGTTCTGAATCCTAAAGTCAATGAACGACCCGGGCCATTGCATGTCAACCATGGGCTGAAATGGACCAGTAAAAAGCAGTGAGCCTTGTCTCATCTCACATCACCTGAGAGGACAGGGCATGATTGTTTCACGTAGATCTTGTTTTTGGGGTACGGGGCACATAAGTGGGCCCTGGACAGACTCCGTTTGGTCCCAGCACCCACTACTTCTACAGTCTATGATGATTCCCGGAAGTGAAAGGGATATTCCACTTCTACCTTAATTCTAAAAGGGAAACGTGTGGAGTAGCATTATGACGGAATTAAGTCAAATGCCATCCCGTAGAAAAAAGCTGATTCAGCCTCATTTTCAGATTCCTAAACTCGGGGTTTCATTGTTTTCAGGAGCTGGTGGGTCTTAGGAACAAGCGTCTCCTCATTATCACACTTTTAAAAAGTCTGGGGATGAAAATAAATATGAACTAAAACACACAGAGGTCTTGATGGACAACCTTTCAGTCATAACAATAATTCATAGTGACATTTCTCATCTTTTTTTGCAACATTTTCTTTTTAGCAAGTGTTTTCAACATATTTTGTAGATTCCAGTGTTGGTTAGAGCAGAAATCTCTCTGGTTGGTTCCTTACAGAACCAAAGCAGCAACTATGCCGTTACACCAGGACATCAGAAACTGCATGTCAGCTTGAGGAGGAATAACAAAAAAAAACTATAAACCCAAAATGAAACAATAAAAAAGCATTTTAGACACGTTTCCCCTTAGCAGCCAATGCATGTCATATACCTACAAATATAGAAAACAACAAAAATAGGTTCAAGTTTTCAAGTTTCTTAAATATACAGTATCATATTCAAACTATCCAATTTTAAACTCCAAAATTAACAGGGTTTTAAAACTCCAAGCAGTGCATTTTATAAGTATCAGTTAAAACAATAATGACTAATATTTTTATTAATTTTTCATTCAACATTTTGATTCTTGCACATCACACCAAAGTTATGACCTTCTTAGTAAATATTGTGTTTGCGCGCACACGTGTGTTTGTGTGTGTGTGTGTGTGTGTGTGTATTTCTTTTGGAATTTGGAAAGCAGCCCTACAGCTTCACCCTTTGGGGCCTCTGCTGTGACTCTATCTCCCCAGTGGCTTTGTATTTGGATGGGGGAAGAATAGAGATGGCTGTATGCACTTCATATAATTCAAAAATTCTAACCAAAAGTTTTAATTAACTTAAAAAAATCTGAGAAAACAACAATTGAAAGAAAAAAAAAATCTAACCAAAATTTCCTGTTGGCAAACCACACCATTCAGCCTCTGGAAAATCTTCAGTCCGGCTCCCAAAACCACTGAAATCCCCTTTTCCCCCTACTGATATATAACCACTGTGGGTTGGGAGGAAGAGACCATTGTGTCACCAAACCCAGTCTCCACACTGACCGCCCTGTTTCCCTCCGTGGGGCCCCAGTCAACACAGACCTGTACATCCCCCAGGAAACCAAGGTCTTCTCCTAAGCTTTCACTTTGATCCAGATTAGGCATCGTTCACTCGCTTACTTTTAAGCCTTCGCCCCCCCCCCCCTTCGCTCTATCTGTAAACCGGCAGGCGGATGTGTGCGTGCTGGTGGTCCAGCAGTCTCGGCACCGACACGGTCTCGTAGCCTTTGCCCAGCATCTGCTCCTTGATGCAGGGCGGGTGGATGTCGTTGATCAGGTACTCCAGAGACTGCAGGCTGCTGCTCAGCACGGACGTGTTGCACGGCTGGCTCTTACTGGGCAGGCTGCAGCACGGGCCCGCCCCGCTCCCGGTGTCCATGGCGGGGTGCGGGTGGTGGGGGTGGTGGGGGTGGTGGTGGTGATGGTGGTGGTGGTGTGGGTAGCCCATCTCCCTGTGCCCGCCCGTAGCCGGCCCCCCGTTGGAGGTCCCCAGGAGCTCCTGGTGGGGGTTGTAACAGTCACTGTCGGGGGTGACCAGCACGCTGTTCCACGGCGGCGCGAAGTACTGGCCCACGGAGAAGTTGCCGTGCATGCCCACGCAGTTCAGGGGGGAGGAGCTGACCTTGTCCAGGCAACCCATGCCCCCCCCACTGCCCCCGCCCGCCGTCAGGTGGTAGGGCCTGGAGGAGGAGGAGGACACCTGGGCCTGGGCCATGACGACCCCTCCCCCCGGGGCCCCACAGCTTTCGGGGGACTTACTGACGGCCCCTCCACCCCCACTGCCCCCGCTGTACATTCGCAGCACCGCCTGCTGCTGCTGCTGCTTCTGCCACAGGATGTAGTCCACGCCGTCCGAATACACGCCGGCCTTCATGGCCTCCCCACTGTGGGCCGCCAGAGGCAGCCCGGCCGCCGTGTACACCGGGTTGGGCGCCATCCCTGCCACGTAGCCACCCCCCGAGGAGCTGGACGACACCCCCATTACGCCGCCCGCGCCCTGCTTGGAGGGGCTGGGGTTGGTGGAGGAGCTGGCGCCCTGGCACACCTGCTGAAGAGCCTGGGCCTGGCAGTGCTGGTTGATCTGATAGATGATACTCTGGATGGAGGGTAGGTTGGACTGGGGGAGGAGCTGGGCCAGGCCACGGCCCCCGGTCACAGGGATCACGGAGCCGGCCACCGTGACGTTGGGGGGCACAGAGCGGGAGAGGCAGGGCGCCTCAGGGGGCTTCGAGGGCCCTGTGTGGTACACCATCTGGCCAGTGCCATTGGTTAAAGTGCTACTGCTGGGGGGCGGGTACGGGGCCACAGCTATTTGGGCCGGGGAGAGCTTAGTCCGCCGGCCTTCCAAGTTCTTGAGGACACCCTTAGTCGGGGCAAAGGGGGAGGAAGAGGAGGAGGCCTTGACAATGGCCAGGAGGCCGGTGTATCCCCCTGTGTGGAAGTGTGGGTAGGGGCTGTAGCGCTGGCTCCCTGTGGTGTCAAAGCCATTCACAGTCCGGTTAAGGTGCTTGTGCTGGGGGACCCTGATGTTGGTGGGGAAGATCTTGATGGAGAGCGGGCTGCTCCGGGCCTTCTGGGCATAGGCATCGAGCTCCGCCACGCTGGGGTAGCGGGGGGCCTGCATGGCAACCGCCGACTCACCTGCAAGACAAGCAGAGGCACAGACGGGGGAGTGAGCACAGGGCTTAACCACACAGGACCACTCAGTAAGCCAGCTCAGGTGAGAAAAAAACAATGGCGCCACTTAAATGAAACCGTGTTGAATAACTGGAGATTGCTGACTGCTGACCAAAAAAAATAGACTGCTAGGATAAAAAAAGAGGCGTATTGTAAACCAGGACTGACAGTAATTGAACTCCCTTCCCAACCCTCTTAGTACAATCTGCTATCTAATTTCTATCCCTTACTGTGAAAGTAGATCCCTCGACGAAAGGATCGCAAAATATATATATATATCTGAGGAAGGCTAGCACCTTAGGCACTGTTAAATCAGTTCTTTGTGAAATTAATTCGGACACTGTTTAGCATCGAACTGGGTTAGCCTTGGATTTGAGGTTGGGAGGGAGGAGGGAGGGGGATAGAAGCATATAATTGCAGTCGCACAGATTTATAAGTAGCATCACTTACTGGGTCTTACCCGTGGCCACGCAACTTCCTCAATGATTTGATTCAGGACGACATGAAGACAGGGTGATGGAAACCCTGACTAAAACCCCAATTAACCATCAGTGGGGAATTTTTAACCTTATGTTAGGGTGAGCTACATAATGTGAAAAAAAACTAGTCACATTTAATGCTGTAACCTGCTTTGGGGCTGAAGAATGGACATAATAAAGCGAAACCAAATAAATGTGAATTCAAAATATCAAAAATGTAAAGTTTAGGGCAGAGTTGGTACGGCTTAAACAGAGTTGTAATTACAGTATTTCAGTATAAGGGTGAATATATGGCCAGGCCCGTACATATCTACTTGGTTGTTATGAGACAGTTTTAACAAAGCTTCCGTTCCACAGATAAATGGTGCTTATGATTGGAGGTATACAACCTGCTGTTCCAACAAACCAATTCAATTCCACAATGCCTTAGCCAGTTCACACAGACTATGTTTACTGAAAAATGTCAGGAAAGCAGGAAAAAGTCAGTGTGGAGGTGAGGCGCCATGGCCAGATAGGATTTAAACAACATTATTCAGGCAATTTCATGGCTACTTAACTACATGCACAAAAAGAGGGGACGTTGGCAAAAGAACTCAATTTACCAGCAATAAATCAGCTGCCATCTATGACTTTAAACCCCTTTGAAAATGACATTTGCATGCAAAAGCAAACAAAATATGGCACATGAATAATTAGAGATGTGCTGAAAACGTGCTAGAAACGTGCGTCAGCGAACATCATGGCTACTCTGAAGAGTTTTGAGGGTAGAGGCTGTGCGAGCGGGACTCACTCCATTTCATTTCCTATCACAAAGTCATTTTAAAGAGACTGCACAGCCAAGCAGTCCCAACTCTCATTCCTCCACTCCCATTACTGATAGCATGGGGAGTTCATTTCTACTATCCAATGGGCCTCCAACTGTGAAAATGATTAAATCTACAAGATCCATATCATAAAAGAAATACTGCATATTGGTAGGGAAGTAATAGCATTCGTGCCTGTGAATTTTCCATGCCAAATGGAAGCAGAGGATCTACCAGACAGTGGACAGCAGGACAGGGGCTGTCTTGTCTGGGGCACAGCCCCCCTAGCCAACGCTTCCTGGTGACAGCACACTTTGATGTTCCCACAAGCAGGGGAAACTGACAGAAGATTCATTTCATTTGCTCCAAAGAGAAAAAACATGATAATTTCAAAGGCCATCGCTCCATTCGCTGGTCTACATGCAAATGAAAAGGCAGCATTTTTTTTTCTGATCTCCTTTACAACGAGGGGTAAAAAAAATCTTTGATCATCACATGTCTTAAATAAGGAGAGATAGAGTGTATATCAATGGCCTTGCCCTCCCTCCCTGCTGCAACATGCCCATCATTCCCCCTAATTACTGCCACATGAGAAAAAAGAGAAAAAAAGCGTATCAAAACAGCCAGGAAATTCATTAAAGGGTGATTAATTCCTATTCCTTCCCAGTGGCTGGGTCCATATTTTCCATGCCTGTCTATGCCGTGGTGTCTGTCCTTCTGCCGTGCTGTCTGTCCTTCTGCCGTGAGACACGCCCCGCTACTTCCTCCCTGTCTCCCTGGCCCCCCTGTTGTTTGTCAACAGGCAGAGCCACTGGCGAGCGACCTGACATCAAAGGCTTTCACACTTCACAGGCCACAGGGATTAGTGGTCTTTCAGGCCCCACAAAACCCCTCTCAGCCACACAAAGGCTTCCGGTTATTAGAGCCCGTGCTCTGGCACTGAGGAAGAGGAGGAACAGGAGGTGGAGGAGAAGGCAAATGAGCGTCTGTGCGCTTTCTAATTCTAGTTGTCTTCAATATTCTGTCAGTCGCAGAGTTGATCACAGAATTGATTCAGGAACGAGCAAATACACACAAACACACACTTTGATGTAGCGTTTCGTGTGCTTGGCCTGGTCACCTCCTCTTCTGTCCGTCCGGTAACAGCGGCAGGTCGAGACACGTCAGCTAAGGTGGGGTGGAAAGGGGAGCGCGCGGCTGTGTTCAGGTCAGCCCTGGAACGCTGTGTGACTTATTGGCTGGGCCTGCAGGAGACCACAGTGCTCAGCAGCAGTGTACAGATGGTGCAACCTGATAAACACCCTCAGAGGTGCCTGTCGCTGCCTCCTCTGAGCTCCCCCAGCTCCTCCTCACAAAGATAGGAGTTTCCTGTACACACACACACACACACACACACAGAGAGAAAGCTCCAGCTGTGAATGTGTGTTTCACTCGCCATGGGTGGAGTTCTGCTCTGCTCGGTGCTCTGTGTGGAAATGTAGGGCAGGACAACAACAGGTGCCTGTGCGACGACAGCCTGTGATGTCTCCTATGCTAAATGCTTCACACTCACTTCATTTCAACACACGACAGCCTTGCACGGATTAATTATTTCCCCTGGCGATGAAAGTATTCATTTTTTTTCCATTTCTCTCGTCTTCAAAACAATTGGCATGAGGCAAAGCTCAAAAAGCGTCACAACAAAAAAAGTGAAGAGAATAAACAAATACACAGGAAAGCCCTGCGCAGGTGTGTAACGAGACGTATCACAATCCTGCCTCACACTTGAAAAGGTACAGAGGAGGAGGTTCGGTGCAGGATTGTGATACCTGGTAAGCCTTGGTGATAATAAATATTAGCCACATTACAGTCAATGGTTCAAGAGGATCAAAACTACAACGTATCAGGGGTTCAAAGTGACGGATCTACAAATAATAGTTAGCCGTTATTTATGATTCAAGGTGATTTGTAGATCAGTCCGTTGGCAGAGGCTGTTGTTTTGATCCCCTTGAACACAGCCATCAAGTTGCTTTTTACCAAACAAACATTAGTGTGACACTGTCACACGGCCGTCGTCGTGACAGGAAAGATAATTAATTGAATGGAGATTTGGAATTTTTCAAATGTAAAACTAAGCACTTCTCCCATAAATTCATAATATTAATTGATGGACTTTTTATAAAGATTTTCTAGATCCCCATTTTACATAAAAGGGGGAAGCTCAGCTTGTCCACCACCAACATGCGGCACTCACCTAGCTGATCAAGGCTAGCTATTTGGGCTAGAATCACCACACACCAGACTTGAGGTGGGGGTTTGAGGAGGGATGTATGCGACTTGGCTGCAGAGTTAGGGTCACTAATTCCCCACAATAACAGCACATGATTTCAGTGCTGTTTAAAAACCCTGTCTTCCCAACTCCTTGAATTTGTATCCATATATGAACACACTTTCCTATACTTTTGAAGAAATGGTTCCTGTTTATCGTTTTTGCTGATTAGACTATAACCAGCACGTTGTTAAAATGCTTATTCTAAAATAATTGCTGTGTCACTTCCTTGGACCCATAATCGCAGGAAAAAGGGTCAGGCTTGTTGATTTCCTATGGAGAAGTCATTCAACCACTACACCACAATATTCAATTGCCTGTACAGTGCAGGAGTGAAGATAAAAGTGTCAGTTCTGTCACCATATAGCTGTTGGTGCTAAGAGCTGGGCAGGGCTCCCACGCCAGGAAGAAGAGATGGCAGGGATGCAATTAACAGGCTGACCTTCCTTCTTAATCACCCAGCGCCTGGCACACACAATGCCCATGTGTCAGAGCGGGCACATCTCGAAATGCCAATGCTCATTAGTGCCACACACCTGAGGGAGTGTGTGTGTGTGTGTGTTACCACTGCATACATATAGAGGCATGGTAGAGATGAGAAGCAACACTACATCATGCCAAGATAGAATTCAAATTGCAGAGAGCTGATCTGAAACAGAATGAAGAAGAATTATGATGAAACACAGCACAGATGTGGATTTAACTCTTGGGCGGCGCTTCCGAAGCGCATCGTCCTTTGTGTGACCTGTGTCGTGTTTAGGGGTGGGGTGTGTGTGTGTGTCTTGTGTCGTGTTTAGGGGTGGGGTGTGTGTGTGTCGCCCAGTCCTGAACACTCAATTAACACTCCTCTAATTAGCCAACGGTACTCTGAATTCTGATGAACTCAATTTGTTTGGTGGAGGGTGATGTGAGGGTGGGGGAGGGGCATGTGAGGGTGGGGGAGGGGCATGTGAGGGTGGGGGAGGGGCAATGCGTCTCACTGGCAAAAAGCAGCAATAAAAGGAGACCCAGGAACTGGTTCAGACTGTAATGCATCCACTGCATCTGCTGCACGTCTTCCAAGTGAAGGGGCAAATTGTGGTGATCACAGAAAGCACCGGCTAATGGAGCGAGAAGGAGAGCGTGGAGGGTGGAGAAAAAAGAGGAAAGCAGAACAGGAGAGGCAGAGCAAGAAATAGAGGTTATAATAGAATAGACTTCGGGGAGGGGTCAGGGGTTGTGACACAATAACAGACAGAATGCCAGGTGGGAAGAGTCATGGGAGGTGACAGGAAAAAGAAGAGGAATTGGAAGTTGTGATAGGAGGGAGCCAGACGGGGGAGGAGTCAGGGGTTTTGATAGGGCAGTATCAAATTCCAAGGAGTATAGAACGACTTTGCATTCTAATTATTCCTGAGGAATAAGCTGGAAAGATTCGCCTGAATCCTCTCCCTGCATACATTTATTGGATCTCCAAACGTTCTAAAATCCTGAGCAGGTTGGAGACATTTCCAGTTATTAGTGAACCCAACGGGAAACAGGATAGCATCCAGTGTTTTCTCACTGTCAGCTACAATTCAGTATCACTGTGGTGTTTTCTTAATTACCCATCAATCAAACCCCTTATTTTTCTCTTTTTGTTGCAATTATGTCTTCACAGAACGATGACCTTTCATGCATATGTTTTTAACCAAATAAACAGAGACTGTGAGGATGAGAGATTATGACAGAAACTAATTCCTATGAGAGCAAACAAAAAGATAGACAGAGAGAGAGAGTGATAGACACAGAGGGAGTGAGATGGAGAGATAGACACAGAAACAACAGAGAGACAGACACAGAAAGGGAGTGAGACAGACAGATATACACTGAGAGAAAGACAGAGAGATAGACACACAGACAGAGACAGGCAGATAGAGAGAAAACGACAAATAGACACAGAGAAGGCGAGACAGAGAAAGACGGGGAGAAAGACCGTGAGAGAGTAAGAAAGAGAGATGAAAGAGGGATGAAAGAAAACACGAGGTCAGACGCGGTGTAACATCCACCAGGTTCCCCGGGAACCTTTCCTCCACAGACGAGTAGCCTCTGTTAAATGTGCATGAGCTGTCAGCACCACTGAGGCCCGATCGCCAAGCACCCGCTACAGTTCATATAAACCACACTGTTTTTAGGTCATGCCATGCAAATCGACTTTTTTTCCACCATCTTGCTGCATATTCAATCTGTCCTTCCTCCTCGGTGTGACCTTTCCACCTGTTATGGAGCTATTCAAGTTAATAATTAATGAGCAGAACGGCCTTCCGTGCCTGAATCGCTTACTTTGGAAAAAGTTTGACTTGTTCATTTGAAAATGCATTGTTGCGACGGGACACCCATGACCCGGCTCTATTGTCGGCTCTTGGGCCAGATAGGATCAGGGTCTATGACATCGCCCCCCCCCTCCACCCCCCCCCCCGCCGCCCTTGTATGCGACGCCAGACAAAAGCGGGGCTCTAAAGGAGGCACAGGCGGGGGGATAGGGGTGGATCGGGGAGCCAGAGGCGGCTTCGCTCGCTAAACAATACCTGCCTTGTGCTAATGGAGGTGTCATCTGGCACAGGGCTGATTAGTCAGCGATTACAGGCCGGCCCTCGATTGCCGTGACAACTGCTGCAACGCACAATGGGCCCTGATAGAGCCAGCTGTTAGGTCCTCTGCAATTAACCCTGGCTCCCTGTCGTCTCCGCCACTGCTCCGCTTCTAATTGAGTATTGGGCACACAAAACAGGGGCTGTTGGCCTGAACCCCTGGACAGCGTCCTCTGTGCTACCCCCACCGCCAACCCCACCCGCGGAAGTAAAAACAACGATAACAGAGGAGTCCTGCCAACTTGGGTGCCAGTCAATCAAAACCCTCACCCCCCTGCAGGATGTTCCAGATGAGAGAGATAGATAAAGTTACGTGAAGAGTGTGTGTGGCGATCAACATGGTAGAGTTGCCTGGCGGGGGGGGGGACATGTTGAATATGCCCTCATCCTGGGAAACTAATCAATTCAAGTGCATGTGAGGGGAAATGGCAGCCCCCGCTGTTCACGCTGCTCAGCATGAGAAAAAAGGAAAAATATTTGTGGTACTCTTATCTACTGCAGGTTATCTTAAGGAAGAATTTTAGCTTAGAGAAGAAAAAGAAGTCGGATTCAGAGATTTGACATGTAGGCTAGCTATAACTGATAACGGAAGGTAATGAGAAATATATTTTTAGATGATTAAAATGATCAGGAATAGACCTGTGAACAGAATGCAAAACAAATACACATCTGGCGCATCTGAACCTAAACCAGTCCCACCTGCAAACTCCCCGTTGACTTAGTCCCAGATTGTATTTCCCATGAAGCTTTGGGGGCCAGTGAGACTGCTACTGACAGCTCGTTGAGAAACCAAGGAATGTCCACTCTGATACCAGCTAGCCAAAGAGCCATGGTTTGAATGTAATATTTTTATAAATATAGTAAAACTTGCCCAAGATCCAAGCAATTAATTTCCTGGCCTTTCTTTGCCATCAACATACACTCAATACCCCATAATGACAAAGCCAAAAACACGTTAGTAGAAATGTGTGCCAATGTATTTATGTTAGTGCCTTTGGCAGCAATCAAAGCTGAGAGAATACTAGCGCTGCACACCTGGATTAGGGCGGTTTTGCCCATTCTCCCTTGCAGATTCATGTCGTGTGTTTCAGATTGGATGCCAAGCACCGGTGAACTGCTGTCTTCAGGCCTCCTCTAAGACGACCAGCAGGGGAGGGTAAGACACTCAAGGACCTTCACAGGGTCGGGGCCACGCTGAAACATGGATCTTCACCCCAGTCTGAAGTCCTGTGTGTCTGGATGTTCTTCAAGGAACATCCAGACACACAGGACTGTATTTCGCTCTGTTTATCTTTTCCTCAGTTCAGACTAGGATTTAACTGGGAGAATCCAGAGAAGGAGAATTTCCCACCTTAAATTGCTCCTTTTTCCCTTTACAGAAACCGTTGGGAAAATAATAAATTACAATAGATGCTTTATATTAACAACGTGAAATGGAACTATTGGATATCCGCCAATGCTAAATTGAACGCTGTCTCTGCTCCTCTACCTGCATGATCGTCGATCAACACTCAATTCTCTGTGCAGTAATAAGGACCATATTAAGGACCATATTCACCACGTCACCATGAATTCAAAGCACACACATTGTTTGCATTGAATCTACACACTAATTAAAAATGCATTGTGGTAATGAAATTGGATCCAACTTTTGAGTAACCGGTATCCGTAGTTGATATACTGAATTCTAAAAATGACACAAACAACAAGGCAAGTGTTCAGAGCTATTACAATATATTCAGACTGATTACTCAGATATGTGTAACCAAAAGGCTCACATTTTGGAACATCTACAACATTTGACATTTACTACATTTATAAACATCTCAAGAGATGACCATGACTTTATTTCTAGAAATATTGCCCCATGAATTACTGGTAGATTTAGATCTGCATGACATAAAATGCAAAGCTTGAAATCTCCGCCAAATGAATGAATAATGGAATCAGACAATTCTCTCTCTCAAATTCACCACAATAAGCGGGTTATTGTATTGACAGACAACCTTAACATAGAAACGTATAACCTTAAAATAATTCAGTCAAATGTAAGCCAAAATGAAGATCCTGTTAAATACATTACATGTTGGCCAAATATTATGAGGCTCCGAATTTAAACTAGTCTCAATAGGCCTAATTGAAATCCTGTGGTGAAATTGTGAGGGCTTTGCCTTTGTTTTTTCAGTTGCTTGCACACTAACACTGGAACTTGACTTGACACAATGACCAAAACCTGAAAACCTGAAACTAATGTACCTTTTCTTACACCAAATACAAATACATTTCCCTATTTTCATTCATGCTGCAGTTCAAAACCACACTTTGTGCAAAACATGGCACACAATTGACACATTTAGCCCAATCGTCACTGAGAAAATCTCTTCTGTTCACATGGAAAACTCTTCCTTCAGAATGCTAAACTCAAACCACCAATCACAGCACTGACTCCTCCAATGGGTAAACACTTGCTTCTTTTCAATTAGCAATCACGGCTTTATCAATCAAAGGCCAAAGGTGAGCTCTCCTGTGTTGGAGAACAATGTATTACAAAGGCTGGATGCAGCCTAATTGTCTTTTTCTTTACAGTATATAAAAGCTTATTTCCTTTGTTCTATAGTTTGTTCTGTTAGAAGACCATTTTACAAATCCAACAGTGTGATGAGATGTATACAGTATTTCAGAATAAAAAACATTATATTCTTGTATTTGTGTGTTAAATATTTGAGTTTACAACAGCCTCCTCAACGCACAGCATGTAGCGTGACACTGAAAATGCCTACTGATAAAATTATCATAGTACTGTTTTCCGATAATCCTAGTGTTTTCCATTGAGCTTCAGTGTTCAATAGATTGTTAGAAACGTCTATGAATTTGATGGTGTGTGTGTGTGTGTGTGTGTGTGTGTCATTTAAAGAAATCATAACATTGTTTAGAGTGCCTTTGCAAGAGATTTGTGGAGTTTTGGGTTTTGTGTGTGAGATTTTAGATATGTGTTTGGAGAAAACAAGCCATGCTTTCAGAAAATGTGCGTAAGCAAATGAGAAAAACTAATTGCACGTAACAAATACGCCTTTAGATCCATGTGCGTATAACCACTGACAATATCCATGTAGCATGATGCCCCACCACCATACGTGACCGCTGAAATAGTATTTTCCAGGTAATGAGCAGTAGCTGGTTTTTGCCAGACAGCATTCTGGCCTAATTGTTAGATTTTGGTCTCATCAGAGGCTGCTCTCATCACATGCACAGTCCTTTGGGACTGAGAATGGCTTCCATCTTGACACTCTACAATAAAGGCCTGCTTGTTGTAGTGCTGCAAAACTGGTTGTATTCCAGAAAGTTTTACCCTCTCTGCAGAGAAACTCTGAAGCTCTGTTAGAGAGGCCATTGGGTTCTTGGTCACTTCCCTGACCGTGGCCTGTCCTGTCCGGTAAATTAGTTTGGCTGGATGGTCAGCTCATGTCTTAGTGGCTCTAAACTTTTTTCCATTTCATAAGGATGTAGCCCACAATGCGCCTGGGAACATTCAATGCAATTTATTCAATAACCCTCCCCGGAGGCCTACAGAGAGTTTCCTGGACATAATGGCTGGTTTTTGCTCTGAGATGCAGTGGAAGATGTGAGACCTTGTGTATCCTTACATCAAATTGCTAATTTGTCACCTGAATGCAAAAACCCTCCACAACAAATTACATTTTACATTATCACATCCCAGGGTTCATGCAAATACCCTTGCCTAAGCAAGGGAGAGTGATGAAGGGCTTTAGCTAACTGGCTACAGAGTTGGAGTCGCAAGGAGTCTGACCAATTGTTTTCTGTTGATTAGCACTGGCATTAGACACTTGACTACAGTTTGCACTGAATATCAATCCTGCAACTGAGCAAAGTCTTTCACTTGTCCCCTCAAGCTAAATCAAGTCATAATATTTATAGACGTGTGATATTCTTTCATTTAAAAAAATATATAATTCTTCAGATATTTAAAAATGAACTCATCATAAGACTCCACAACAAAAAATATTTGAGAAAATCTGGGTCTGAATACTTTCTGAAGCCACAATATATTGAGCTATTATTTTTTGCTCTCTATACCCAGATGTTACCAAATCAGCTATCAAAACGAATTAGTTGGTTTGATGCAGCAACCTGCCCTTTATGGGATGTAGGGGAAATAATGAAGATTGATTGATTCTGAAGGAGTGCCTAGTACACAGGGTCTAACACACACACTGCCACACGCATGCACACATGCGCGCACACGCACACACGCACACACACACACACACACACACACTGCCACACACCATCCTGTTAAGAGCTGATCATCCAAACGTCCGCTCTCCATTTGAACCTCACTTCCTTCAGCTAACACTGTCTGGGGATCTTACTAGAAGTCTGGATTTTCTTTACCTCCTTTGCTCTCGCTCTTTCTCTCCCCACCCCTACCTCCACTCCCACCCTGAGTACCCTCTCTCGCTCTTTCTCTCCCCACCCCTACCTCCACTCTCACCCTGAGTACCCTCTCTCGCTCTTTCTCTCCCCACCCCTACCTCCACTCTCACCCTGAGTACCCTCCCTCGCTCTTTCTCTCCCTCTTCCTGAGTGAGTGAGTTCCAGTCGGGGTGCTCTCCGAGTGAAATCACCTCAGGGCAAACACTTTATTATCTGTAGTCAAAGCGTCACCACAAATACCATTCTACACACACAAGTGTCACTTTCCATTTGTCTGCTCTCGGGCTGCATTAGGCAAGCCCAGCCGAGCCCAGAATGGAGCCTTGTCTCAAACGCGGCCGGCAGAGGAAAAGCAACAGCGTGGGAAAGCACACGTCCTCCGGCATTCCTGCCCTGCAGACACCACTGTTACAGCCACAGCCGACCTGGACTCCCTGTCCACTCAAGTGTTCCCATTATCAGGGACATTTTCTGTTGTTGTTGGTTTGCGCGATGTACCAAATTTCACAGACAGCCACTACGGAGGAGAGACAGAGGTGTGTCTGTAATGAGAGCCTGCATCGTATGGGCGCTGCTCACTTGAACAGCACAATATCCCCTTAAAAAGATCACGTTTTACTGTGACGTCCCCATAATGTTGGAAGATTGTGTCATGATCATCGGATATTCATAGAATGTCCCCTGTTTACTGGGTAGTGGAAACTGTCCAATAGGGCCTTATATGTTTTAAACATGTCCAATGAAAATGCTAAACATTTTCTCTCTTCAACATCTGTTCACTTTACAGGAAATAGAGAGCAATTTCAGTCACAGCAAAGTAGTCCACCACAAATAGGTCGCTGACTACATTGAACAGTGACTATGTCCCTGGCTGAGTGGCTCCATTTAACAACAGCAGGGATGGAGACAGAGAGTACTGGCTAGGCTTCTTTATGCTGGCTCTTTGTGCTGGTTGTGCTGGCTCTTTGTGTTGGCTGTCCTGGCTCTTTGTGCTGGCTGTGCTGGCTCTTTGTGCTGGCTGTGCTGGCTCTTTGTGCTGGCTGTGCTGGCTCTTTGTGTTGGCTGTGCTGGTTCTTTATGCTGGCTGTGCTGGCTCTTTGTGCTGGCTCGGGGAAGAGGAATGCAAGCCGTCAGCAGTAGCCATGTCATCTCTATTGTGGGATGGCAGCCCGTGCACCAAACAAACACAGAATCTGGGGCAACATGTTTACCCTTGACAAACAACACAGACCAAACAGAAACAGCTATGCTTTGTTGTTTGTGCTGTTTGTTTCCCTGAGAGGCAATCAAAGTTGTAAAAAAAAGAATCCACCAAACCTGAACATTTAAAGTGTTGCTCCACCCGCAAAGCCTGTAGCCCTCATTTGAAGCCCAGAAGCCTCGACGTTGTTTTCACTTTCCATTTGCAGTAATTTATGAATGGGAGACAAAATGTATGTAAAACTGGACAGAAATGGAATGAGGGTGGGGGTGACGACCCTGGACCTCTCTCTGGGTCGAGCGTGGGCCACCCTCATTGTGCACACAGCGTGGTCTAGAAAGCTTTTTATCAGCAAAACCCCGAATCAGCAGCTCCGGCGAACGGAGGGGTGGCGATGCGTTGCGACTGGCACACCAGCCGATACTGTCATGTGTGATTAGGCCTGTGCTCATGAGCCTGTGAACTCATTTCTGTGGCATCAATGTCACAACCCCCTCCCTCTCCACCCTCAGTTGCTCTCCTTCTCCACCCCCCCACAACCACCCATCCGCCCCTACAATGTGCCCTCATTGCCATGTGCCAGGAGCTCCACTCCAAATCTAAGAGACACAGAGCCAACAAACAACAACACATCAACATTTACTGAAGAGTAATAAGGACCTTTTCTTATGCTAATGGTTCCTGAGCGTCGAAGGTCATCCACAGGTCGCAGCCGGTCGAAGAAACAGAACGCACTCAGCTGTATTATCTGTGATGACACCAAGGCGCCTCACATCTCTTGTCTTTCAGGTGGGTTTTATTAGTATTTACCACGTTGCTGATTTTTTTTCACTCAAAAGCCTTAAAAGGTGGACTGAGAGAAAAGACCCATACACACAGAGACATTCACATAGAGGACCTGAGGATTTGTGGGATCCGGCGATATAGACAAGATGAGGGAGGGGGGGCCTGGGGGGGGGGACTCTGGGTAGGCATGGGCTGTCAGACTGGAGGAGGAGTTGCCTGGTGGGCCTGCAGGTAAATTGGAGAAGAAAGGCGCCTGCAGCATGCCTGAGGCAATAGCCCGGGCCCTTCTGTTCTATCATTTAGGAGACAAGTCCTCCACTGATTCCCAATTAATATTTAAAGATGCACAGGCCCTCTGCTGTCTCCACTACACCAGCAGCCAGGGAAAGAGGAAGACAGAAAAGGAGAAAGTGAGGCAGAGGGAAAGAAGCGGAGTGAGCGGGAAGGGGAGATGGAGGAAGGGGAAGGCAGAAGAGAGCAAGAAGAAGAAGAAGAGATACAGCAGAAAGCAAAAGAGGGAGTGAGAAGATGAAAGAAAAGAGGAGTCGATAGAAATAAACAGTAGAGAAAAAACAGAGATAGAGAGAAATGGAGAGATATACAGTGACATATTTCTCTCTGTAACTATTACATCCTAAGGATTTAATGCAGGTCAGCAAGGATACAGTCTACAGACTACAACCCTTGTCCACCGACTGAAACAATATATTGACTACAACTCTTGTCCACCGACTGAAACAATATATTGACTACAACCCTTGTCCACCGACTGAAACAATATATTGACTACAACCCTTGTCCACCGACTGAAACAATATATTGACTAAAACCCTTGTCCACCGACTGAAACAATATATTGACTAAAACCCTTGTCCACCGACTGAAACCATACATAGACTAAAACCCTTGTCCACTGACTGAAACAATATATTGACTAAAACCCTTGTCCACCGACTGAAACAATATATAGACTAAAACCCTTGTCCACCGACTGAAACAATATATAGACTAAAACCCTTGTCCACTGACTGAAACAATATATTGACTAAAACCCTTGTCCACTGACTGAAACCATACATAAACTAAAACCCTTGTCCACTGACTGAAACGATCTATAGACTAATACCCTTGTCCACTGACTGAAACAATCTACAGACTAAAACCCTTGTCCACTGACTGAAACAATTATAGACTAAAACCCTTGTCCACTGACTGAAACAATCTACAGACTAAAACCCTTGTCCACTGACTGAAACAATTATAGACTAAAACCCTTGTCCACTGACTGAAACAATTATAGACTAAAACCCTTGTCCACCGACAGAAATAGTTGATGTGTCATAATCCTATTACAACCTAGCGGCAAATGTGTTTCTTTTCGCATTGCAACCATTAATTTATCCCAGAGGGGATATTTTGATCTACTTCAAATGTGCCTGTGTTCCGTGTCAGCTTAATCCACGTCATCATTTTGATAACTGGAACTATCTCGAGGAGAAGGTGACTTTCATCAATCTCTTAAAATATATTTAGAAAACAATATTGTTGTGTTGTGAACTGATCAAAATATGTTGACAAATGTCACCTTGTCCTGACACCATTTAAACAAGTATCAAAATGCAGAGTTGGGGAAAACCAAGACGAAACAAAGACCTTTTTTGAAGTAGATATAACAATCTCCTGTGGGACAAATCTCAAATCGCTAGATCTCTGAAACTCTGTACCTCGAAGCCAGTTCCACATTGCAACCCCTAATCTGAGTGGGTACGTTTAATGATTAGGTAAAACAGAAGACCAGCAGGCTCTGGCCCCATAGAGTGAGGGTTGAATACCCCTGTACCAGGTTTTATTGGGATTATGACTCATAGTACTTCAGTTGGTCTGGATATGTAAGTAGAGAGTCAGGACTATTCCCTGTACATCCATCTATGTGAGTACAGAGACAGGACTATTCCCTGTACATCCATCTATGTGAGTACAGAGTCAGGACTATTCCCTGTACATACATCTATGTGGGTACAGAGTCAGGACTATTCCCTGTACATACATCTATGTGGGTACAGAGTCAGGACTATTCCCTGTACATACATCTATGTGAGTACAGAGACGGGACTATTCCCTGTACATACATCTATGTGAGTAGAGTGTTAGGACTGTTCCCTGTACATACATCTATGTGAGTAGAGTCAGGACTGTTCTCTGTACATAAATCTATGTGAGTACAGAGACAGGACTATTCCCTGTACATACATCTATGTGAGCACAGAGACGGGACTATTCCCTGTACACACATCTATGTGAGTACAGAGTCAGGACTGTTCCCTGTACATACATCTATGTGAGTAAAGAGTTAGGACTGTTCCTTGTACATACATCTCTGTGAGTACAGAATCAGGACTATTCCCTGTACATACATCTATGTGAGTACAGAGACGGGACTATTCCCTGTACATACATCTATGTGAGTAGAGAGTCAGGACTGTTCCCTGTACATACATCTAAGTGAGTACATAGCTGGGACTATTCCCTGGACATACAACTATGTGAGTACATGGTTGGGACTATTCGCTATAAGCAGAGTGGTACTTCGGATGACTCCATTTAGCCTAAAAGCACAGCCTGTTGTAGCTGAAGTCTCTGGATGACCATACACCCGGCACACACACCATTGTTGCTATCTGCAGTGCTTATTAAACCACTGCAGTATCAGATCATTTTGGAATTGTCACATTCTGTCACATTTAGTACATTTTCTGTAATTTTGTAAGACTATGTGCAGTCTCACAAGTCACCCATGTGAGGACGTTTCAAAAAAAAATCTGGCTCAGCGCAAGAGATGGTAGGGGCCACCGTGTCATTTCCTGTGGGACAGTAGGGGGAGTGGACACTCCCCCCTCCCTCCCCCCTCCACACACGGCGATAGAAGGTGTTACTGCTGTGCACCTGCAATGCCCAAATGCCAGCTAGCTAGGAGGGGCTTTGGAATAGGAAGCATCCATGCCAAGTCCCACGGTGCCCAAAACTAGAGCGTGGGCCGGCTTCCCGGAGCCTAGCCGCCCTGTGAAGAAAGAATCCTACCCACCCCGCCCTTCTTCCCACACAAACAGACGGCGGAGGGCACAGTGACGGGGCATGGCGCTGTTGGATATGTCCCGCCGGAAATGAACCTGCCCGTGCCAGCACTGATATGCCAGGCACCGACCTGGCACCATGAGGGCCAGTGGGCAGGAAACAGGCTGGTGTGTGTGTTTCATGGCATTGTAGGTCCCACACCCAGGCTCACAGCCGTGCGGTGGTGCTTACCCGAGGTGCTAGGTGAGGCAGGTCTGCTCTTCTGGGGCCGTTCCATTGGTTCTTTGGAGCACATATTCATTTTACTTGCCTCATGAATAACTATCTTTAAATGTTGAGTGGCGGTTATAGAGATCCACTTAGTCACATATATCAGGGTGTGGGGGAGGGGTGTGTTGCAGGCAGCGCTTGGCTGTCAATCACCTCTCACTTTGAGAAAAGGAAACCTTTCGACCTCCCTCTCTCTCTCCCTCTCCCTTCCCTCTCTCTCTCTCCCCCCAAAGCAGAATAAGTGGAATAATGACGCCGGCTGGCCGTGTGCAGTGAGTCTGTGGAATTCCAAACGGGAGATGGAGAAGATGCAGGGTAATCAGTGAGAAAAGGTCAAGATGCAGGGTAATCAGTAAGGAAAGGTCCAATGCTCCTCTCTCCCTTTTAGTTCCTGTCTTCCTCATCACTCCTCTCTACATTTCCACTCCAGGCCTCTCCCTCCAGCCTCAAAGACAATCAAGGAAAAGCTTGTTATTTCTGCTGCCACTCGTGACCACATTTAAATATTCTACAGAAAACCTTTGCTGTGGAGTTTGATAAATTACCATATTTACTATATAGTGCACTATTCCCTGACCAGGGCTGTAGAAGGATCTGTACAGTATTGTGTTAGTCTTAGGCACCTCTCTCTATCTCGCTCTCTTTCTATGTACATTATTTGAATTTATTTAGAAATGTATATAATTTTTTCAATTACAACACTTATTACCCAAATACATGGCCTTCAGTATTCAGGTGCTTGATAAATACTTTTGCACAGAACCGTACATGCATAGATACCCTGGATACCATAGTGATCCTCAGATGTCAGCATAGACATAGACAAGAACAGATACTCCCGTTTTAATGTACTTTGTCTTGTTCTAATAATTATATTAATATGGGTCCCATAGAAGCCCTCTGGGGACATTCATTATATTTTAGTGTACCTCTCTGATTGGCTCCCAACGCCTGTTGGATGATATCAGCATGCCTTCTGGACATAGGGTTTAGAGCCAGGGCCTGCTGTAGACTGGAGGCACAACAGGGAGGCAGATTGAGCCTGGGGTCTGATCCAATCAGAGGGTAGACCCCAGGGTCTGATCCAATCAGAGGGTAGAGCCCGGGGCCTGATTTAATCAGAAGATAGAGCCCGGAGTCTGATCCAATCAGAAGATAGAGCCCGGAGTCTGATCTAATCAGAGGGTAGAGCCTGGGATTTCCACTGGTGCAAAACACTGGTGTTTTACCCTAAAGTCCAGAATATTTTCTGTTTCCATTGACACGGGCCAGCGCTAGTTGGCCCTTTGGCCGTGGCCGAGTAGCCCGGCTCTCTCTTGGTGAGCCGGGCTAAAGCCCCGGATTTTAGGACTTAGGGCGGGGTATGCGAGTTGACACGTTACATTCTTTGAAAAAGCTGCATTTTGTGATATTCGAAGAATGATGTGTTTCTCATAATGGTTTTCATTTGATCTAACAAACAGATCCCAGATATAAGAAAGAAAATAAAGCAACAGTACAGGGATGCAAAGAGTCAGAACAAAATGAGTTGGAAGGAACAAATGTGATACAATGCCATTGACTTAAGGGAAAAACGGAGAGCTGAGAGCGACATGTAGCCTGCAGAACCTATAACAACACAAAATTACCTCAGAATCCTCACAAATCCTCAAATTAAAGGTAGATAGATTTGACAATATACTTGTGTTAAACTAAATAATGAATACGCTGGCTTAGTTGCGGTGTCACAAGCGCATGTGGAGAAGTAGCCGGTCGCAGGTGTTTGAGGAAGACATTTGTTTAACTAAGTTCCAACAATGTATTATAAACAAACTGAGCATGGCGTTAATGTGCATGTTATATTACTAACAGAAAAATATCGCCTTTTACTTTTCGCAAGCTAAATCGCATTGATAGCTAACTCTTCCCTCCCCCATCAGAGCCCCTCCTTAAGTCCTTGGTGCCAAATGTATAGTCGAAACAGGAATGTCAAGACAGCATTAGCATAAATCACAGGTGTAGCCCTAGTACCGGGTCCTATCAAAACATAGGGTAGAGAACGAGGTTTGATCCAATCACGGGGCAGACAAGGGAGAGACTGTGAAATGTGCAAGCTAACGAGGGCCGGACCTACTGCACATTTCATGGTCCGGGACCATCACGAGGTGTTGTCCTCTCCTCCACTAGTCGGGCTGCTTAGGGCTCGGTGGTCTGCAGCTGTGCCCCCCCCCACCCCCCCACCTGTCAACGCTACCACCTCCAACCCCATCCCCCATCTCTGCCATGAATCCATACCGAGAGACGCTGGCACCCCGAGAGGGTGAAGCCCCACTGAGGTCAAGGCCTCGGAGCAGCTCGGCAGAGAGAGGTAAGCCTGGGTGTATCTCCCGTCAGCCCCGGGCCCTCCCTGTCTCCGCCCGGTCCGGGTGCCCTCCCTCCGAGGGGGACGGCCTGACGCGAGCCCCAGGCTCCGTGACACTCCCCGGCCTCTCAGGAGTCCCTCTATGACAGCGTGCGTAGCGGCAGACAGACGTGACGGGTGGGATGCGTGCTGTAAATGTCACCCATAAGGGGAGATCTAATTAAAAATGACACGGCCTGCCACATACACAGGGAGTTTGGGCATGCTGAAGGCAAGGGCCTATGATTTATAATTGAACTAATTCCACCCCACTCCTTTTCATTCCACAGCCAGAGAGAGAAGAGATTTTAAAAAGAGTCAGACGGCCGATGAGGCTAATCCACTATGATACTTTTCAGGGCAGGTGGTCAAGGTTTTTCAAAAAGCCCGTCTCTCTCTCTGTCTCTCTCTCTCCCTCCCTCAATCACTCTCCCACTCCCCATTTCTCTCTCTTTCTCTCTCTCTCTCCATCACTCGCTTCCTATTTGTCATCCTCCCCTCCCCAGCCCAGACGCTGAGTGGACTGTGATAATGGAAACATCCCCCTCTCTCCGCCTCCCGTTCCTCCCGCTAAGCTCTGTGCGCTCGGGGGAAATTGATTGTCTGGCGAGCCGTCCTGAATGCTTCCCGCCGATGGCAGAGCCAGTTAAGTCCTTTTTTATTGAGGGTATGAGGCATTTTTAATGGGAGTCGCATCAATGAACTGTGCAGCCATTCGGCATCTGCATGCGGGGGAGTTTCTAATACCCTGCCCCCTTTTCGTCCTTTCATCCTACACCCCCCCCAAACCTAACCCTCACACACAACCCCGCCCCACACACTTAACCCTCCCCACTAACCACTTTCCCGAAAAGGACAGCTGACGTAAATGGCGGAGCGGATCACCTATCTTCCCTCATCGTTTTCTCTGTCAGGCAAGAAGCCAGGTCTGTGGGTTACCTTGCCACGCAACAAACGCACCCTCCCCTCCGCTCTCTCCAACCGGGGCACGGGCGATCGATCAACGGGGGCCTGGCTTTGTACGAGACAGTCCAGCGGGTGCGTCCACGTCTGGCCAGCCAACGGCGACATCTGCCCCAACGCAAGCCCCCAGAATGTCCCGGAACAATCCTCTCCCTCAGAGGGACGGCGGCTGACGAGTACAGTACAATACCGAAATCCGACACTCAGTCTCACCTCAGCGGGGACAGAAATAAGGCCACATTCTTCTCAATACAATCATGGTGGTAATCTTTCAATCAAAGGGTTTAACAGGTGGACAGAGCGAGACAGATGGACAGAGGCAGAGAGAGAGAGAGAGAGAGAAGGGTAAGAAGAAACTGTTCTTTTTCTCTATTGATTCCAGCTCTGACTCCCACTGGCTGCTCTTCAATAAAAGGCATGAGGAGGAAGTGGGCTAATCCTGTCCAGATTGGAGGGAGAGGGAATCGATTAAGACGACCATTGAGGCCTCTCTTTTTCCCTCTCACTCGCCGTTCCTTCCCTCTTTCATTTTCTCACAGTTCCCCCCAGTTCTATTCTCTCTGTCTCTCTTTCTGGAAGCTCATTAGTGAACCTGGCCGGACCTCCCTCCACTTTAGACCCATGGAGCCAGGACACACACGCACATGCTCCTTCTCCTCTACCTTGGATTCACTTGTGGGTAAATAAGTAAAAGCACCACTGTAACCTTGTCCTGTTGTCGCTGTGTCATTTCCTGCCCGACAGCCAATCAGGGGCTCTGAAAGCCTTTCCGCAGGGGTTTAAACAGAGAGCTACTATTTCCATTGGACAAACAAGAGAGGAGCAGTGGCTGCTATCCCCCTTAAATGTAACATAATATTTATGTTTTTAATGAACAGGACCTAAATAAGCAGAATATTCTTTTCTTACTATAATATCTATATATCTTAGCAACTTTGCAACCAGAGGTATATAACCGGTTCTGAAAAAAAACATAGAGAATCTTGCGGATGTCAAAAAAGTGTTTTTCTTCAGTGGGCTAGTAGTGAAGTTATCCTCAGTTCCAAGCAGGTAGGAGAGTTCCAGGGGTTGTGCTCCTTCTCCCCATCCGTCTTCCCCTTTAATCGGCTTTTGAGGCAGGACTGCCGTGCAAACAAAGGCCACTAAAGATGGAGAGCATTCTATAAGTGGGAAGTCCCCCCCCACCCCACACACACGCCAGTCTTGTTCCACTAAAAGGATAATCCTGAAGCTTCAGGCAAATTAGGCAGGAACTCACCTTCCAGGGAATACGGCAGCTTTCTGTAATCCTAAACTGGTCCCAACTAGTTTCTTTCCCCTTCCGTTTCCCATAACAACTGGCCCTGCTCAGGCCCTCTATACAGAGTGTCATCAGGGGGACGTCACAGGCTTGTGTTTTGGGCCCAAACAAAGCAACTGTTGTGTTTAACAGCTAGCCCACCAGGGCCCAAACTAGAGGCCAGACACTGTAAATGTTTACACACCCTGAGGGTACAACACACCCACACACACACACACACACACACACACGCACACACACCCACACCCACACACACACACACGCACACACACACACACACACAAACACACACACACACACACAACTGCACAGTCAGCATAGCTCAACAGTCCCTCCCTTCGCAATGAGTGACAACACGACAGGTCTGTGGCTCTCTCTCTAGTCGGTGTGGAAACAACAAACATCTCCCTACAAAATGGGTCCTGACCCTTCTGTGACCCCTCCTTTGTTGTGGACTCACATTTTCGGCTGAGGGCTTGATGCGGCTCCAAGGACCTGCTGGCACACAAGGGGTGTTGGGAGGAAGGGATGGGAGGGTTCTGCCTCCTCTGCAGGCAGGCCAGCATGGTGGAGGGGTGGGGGCAGATGGACAACTACAGCCGGGGGACTGCCAAGGCCAACCTGGGGAAGAGAGACAGAGAGAACAGAGGATGAAGAAAGAACTAGAAAAACAAGAGGTTTCCATTGTTCCATTGGCAGGGAGGTGGGTGAAGTTGAATGGCGAGCTGGGGCTGGAATCATGTTTCCTACCACCGCCGGCTGGCAGATCAACTCTGGGGGAATTCTGAACATGCAGTTGCCCTGCACTGGAGCCACTGAGACCAGGTCGTTCAGAGGAGCCGAGTCCAAACTCAGAGACTTTCCACAGGACATCTGCTCCGGTCTGACTATTAGAAGGTTCACCAATGTCACATTTACCAAAACAGAAAATACTGTACATACTGTCAAGCACACACACATATCCGGAATTGCATTTGAAATGAGGACCAGAAATGTATTAACAATTTCCCTTACAGCCAAGCACGTAACCCAAAATGGAAGACTAAGCATGACTACGCCATTATCTCTAACATTTATGCTGAAATGTAACCTGCCCTAACCCCTAATCCTAAACTTAACCCTAATTCAAAGCCCAATTCTAACCGTAAAAATAATTGTAACCCTAAACATAACCCCAAGCATAAAAAAGGCGTTCTATATGAGGACCAGCCAAAATAACTTTCCCAAAATGTCCTCACTTAAATAGTGTAAAACTCAAATCAATAACTTCAATAGCAATGAGTAATCACATATACACACCAAACACAAAGACATACACACACACACACACACACACACACACGCTGTCTTGGTCCCTCAGCTTTCTGAGAATGGCTTTGTGTTAACTTGCTGTAGACAGACTACGGTTTTCCCAGCAGTACCATAGCATTTTTGCTTTCCATAGATAATGCTATCAATCACCATCACACAGACTGTGCACTGCTCTGGAAATAGTGTGTGTTCGGATGGTTGCATATGGGTTTATGATTGGTGTGTACGTGTGTGTGTTTGTGGTTGGTGTTTATGTGTACATAAGTGTGTGTATTTGCTATATGGTTGTGTGTGTCCGCTATGTGTGTGGGTGTGTGTGTGTGCGCAAGTGTGTTTCTGTGTACATATATATGTGTGTGTATTTCCTATGTTGTTGTGTGTGTCTGCTGTGTGTCAGTGTGTCTGTGTGTATGTGTGTGTGTGTGTGTGTGTGTGTGTGTGTGTGTGTGTGTGTGTGTGTGTGTGTGTGTGTGTGTGTGTGTGTGTGTGTGTGTGTGTGTGTGTGTGTGTGTGTGTGTGTGTGTGTGTGTGTGTGTGTGTGTGTGTGCGTGTGTGTGTGTATTTATACAGGCAAATGGATTGGGAGGGGGACAGTGCCAACCATGCATCAGGGTCAGTGACGGCACTAATCAATCTCCCATGCAGGCTATAAATCTCCAGCCATACTCCACCTCTCTCCACTCCTCATTGCACTGGAAGAGAGCCTCTCAAAAAGCCCATCAGAACCAGAGCGAAAACACAGGACACACACACGAACACACGCAAACCTCCCAAGTCAAGGCACACTGAGACCTGAAACTGGGTAGAGAATGGCTTGGAGTCAATGTATCAGTCACACAGCAATATCACCCAGCACACTGATGAGTGATTCCCAGCACCTTGGGCTGGATGATTGACTGCAGAAAAGAAAATGCCTCCAAAATGTAAACTGCTGACTACTACTAAAATGTGTTGTGTTGTTGGGCTAACACTCTGCATGTCTCTTGGGTTTTCAAACAATGTCAAGCAGACCTGAAACTGTATTATCTGCGATATGTAAAGGGGAATCCTGCCTCTACACAATAACACGACCTGTCTCCTCCTCGTCTTCCGGCAAGGAACGAGACCAGAATAGTATCGTCTAGTCCAGGGTGAGAAGTATGTAACCTCAAGGATCTAAAGAGAGTATTAGGACACTACAAGTCATTGGAAACTGACAAATTGAGACTGGCAAGTATGTTCAAATGCGGAATATCTCAGGCTCTCTGATCAATTTTGTAGACAAAGATTATTTGAAACAATATAGCCAAAATACATAACGTTTAAGAACAGGATGTATTTCCCTATCATTTTCCCAGAAATCTCAGCTACCGCCGGTGTGACGTCAGTTGACGTCCCCACACGTAATCTGTTCACGTTATCCAATCACACACGTTGTATCACTTTATCAAAAAAATGGCTTCATCCGACCAGGTGAGTTGACATGCCATTCTGTTAATTATGTGCTATAATTACATAACTACCCATCAGCTTTGCAGTTTAATCCATCCTGCTCCAGCATGAGTTTCATCCATCGTGAATGGACAGCTGCACGAATGTTCACACGTGTTTTGGAACGGCTGTCCTTGTCCTTGTCCATCTTGTCATGCTTCTGATCGGGACAAGGTTTAAATAGACTCTGGACTCAGCCCACATGCATTTATTAATTATTACAATTTGGACTCTTAATATGTTCACCAGGCACAGCCAGAAGAGGACTGGTCATCCCTCTGAGCCTGGTTCCTCTCTAGGTTTTCTTAGGGAGTTTTTCCTAGCCATTGAAGTTCAACACTACTGTTGTTTGCTCCCTGGAGTTTAAGGCCAGGTGTTTTGTAAATACACTTTGTGACAACTGCTGTTGTAAAAAGGGCTTAATGTGATTGTTTGATTGAACGGCATCAATCTGCCTCTCTTTTAGCAGATTTGCTTTCTTCTGACCTAAACCATATTTTCTTTTGTACTGTGAAATTCATTGTTAGACAACTGTCTTGCTAGCGAGTCTCACACCCTGATCCACAAAACAAAAGTAGTCACCTCCTTGTTTTTTTCAGCCTCAGCTTAGTTTTACATCAAACACATCATTTTCTGTGCGCAGGAAAAGGTTTCCCGCCACTGGACGAGCCAACCATTTCTTTCCTTAGCAGCAGTACACCACATACAAAGGTTTTTCAGATGTGGGCCTGGGACCATCGGATATGGTAGGGACCGATCCACGGTTTAGGTTAATAGAATAGCAATGTTTTAATAGACAAAACATTCATAATTCAGCTTTAACTTACAAAAATTAACAGCAGATGTCTACTCGTCATTTTTGCTTTGTTTCTGCTAGCAGCACAGTAAAAGTCTTCCATATGGCTCCTTTAAGGGTGATTCCAACAATTCAAAGCATGACCGCTAAACAAACTTTGAATTTACCTTGTTAATAATACTGAAAGAACGATCACTGTTTAGACATTCTTTTATTTACTTATTTGCTGAAGTATCTATGTGGTCAAACTTGAAGGGTACATCATTTCAATTAACAGCCATTTGAAAATAATGTTGGTTCACATTGTCTACTTACAATATTAAAGGGATGCCAAAAGCACAATTTAGTGGAAAACTCAGAGCTGGTCTCTGAATGTGTTTAGAGATACGGATAGAAATGCCTGGATATGAAACAGTTTGATTTCCATTTGGTTCATTACATATATACAGTACCGTGCAAAAGTCATAAGCACCTGAAAGTCAAACTGAAGTTATTTATTTTGATGGTGAATTTTCATTTATAATATATACAGTGAGGGGAAAGGGTATTTGGTCCCCTGCTGATATTGTATGTTTGCCCAATGACAAAGAAATAATAGGCTTGTCACGTCCTGGCTATGCCCCTAGCCATCTCTGCACTGGGCTTAGGCCATAGTCAGGACAGGACAAAAGAAGGTGCCTCTAGGTACCTTTATTTTAGTTTGGTCTCCCCAATTGGAGACAGGTGTAGATCGTTGCCGCCAATTGCGGAACCCATTTATGTTGAATGTTTGCCCACCTTATGTGTGGATCAGGTCGTTTTTTTTTGTTGCTGTTTAGCCATTGCCCAACGTCACTGGTAGCTGCTATTGTTTTGTTTCTTTATTTTAATAAAAACACGGATTTCTACAACAACTCTGTCTCTGTGCCTTTGTCCTATCCCCACTACTGTGACAGGCTATAATTTTAATGCTAGGTTTATTTGAACAGTGAGAGACAGAATAACCAACAAAATCCAGAAAAACATACTTTTTTATACATTTGATTTGCATTGATTTACACACAGAAATCAGATGTTTCTTGTAGATGGCCACCAGGTTTGCATACATCTCAGGAGGGATTTTGTCCCACTCCTCTTTGCAGATCTTTTTCAAGTCACTAAGGTTTCGAGGCTGACGTTTGGTAGCTCGAACCTTCAGCTCCCTCCACAGATTTTCTATGGGATTAAGGTCTGGAAACTGACTAAGCCACTCCAGGACCTTAATGTGCTTCTTCTTTGTTGCCTTGGCCATGTGTTTTGGGTCATTGTCATGCTGGAATATCCATTTACGACCCATTTTCAATGCCCTGGCTGAGGGATGATCTCACCCAAGATTTGATGGTACATGGCCCTGTCCATTGTCCCTTTGATGTGTTGAAGTTGTGCTGTCCCATTAGCAGAAAAGCACCCCCAAAAGCACGATGTTTCCACCTCCATGTTTGACGGTGGGGATGGTGTTTTGGGGGTCATGGGCAGCATTCCTCCTCCTCCAAAGAGGGCGGGTTGAGTTGATGCCAAAAAGATTTTGGTCTCATCTGACCACAACACTTTCACCCAGTTCTCCACTGAATTTTCACTGGCAAAAATCTTTCTGATTGACAGGGGATCAAATACTTATTTCCCTCCTTAAAATGCAAATCAATTTATAACATTTTTGACATGCGTTTTTCTGGATTTCTTTGGTTGTTATTCTGTCTCTCACGTCAAATAAACCTACCATTAAAATTATAGACTGATCATTCATTTGTCAGTGGGCAAATGTACAAAATCACCAGGGGATCAAATACTTTTTAGACTCACTGTAGGATAGCTGATAATTAGGTTAATGAAAATTGGAATTTCTCTATAGGAGAGAGCAGCTGCTGTAGCTACGAGTGTCGTAGGAGCTAGCAATGTAGCTAATGTTTATGTATTTGATGAAGACACAGCATTATAATACCACATCGCATACTGAAGTGAACGTCCTGCACCAAACGGCACGGTACGAATCCCTGTATTGTTACAACCCTAATATATATATTTATATATTATATCAATGTTTGTATGTATATTTTAAATTAAAACACTTGCTAACCAAATAAATGACCTTCGATCGACTTTCAGGTGCCTGGGATCTATGCACAGTATTGCATTTCTCAGGGGTTGTCAATCCCGTCGTCTCCCGCTGTGATGCATGGAAGATTATTGAACAACGATTTCTTATGCACCTGTCAAACGCCTGTCCCCAATTATTTATTTTCCCAGTGAATCACAAAATGAGCATTTAGCCACCTGCCTTTGCCCCATTACCTGTATAAAACAATTAAAATGATTAGAAGGAAATGGCCGGCGTAAAGACACATTTTAATGTACAGAGAGACAGACAAAAAGACAGACAGACATACAAGTAGCAATCTATGTTTTGGTTTTATTTTATATTATGGGCGTCATGTTCATATAATCCTAAAGCACAGAAAATTGACTGTGAATCTCAACAGTTGTTATAAATTAAAGATGATTTGCATCTAAGGCACAAAGAAATGTGCTATTTGTATAATGATTTGTGGCACAAATCCCAGAGCTTCTACCTATATTAGTCACCATGATCATTTCATATGTAAGTGACTTCTCTAAGTTTGAATAGATAAAAAGGTATTCAGTGGAAACAGTGGCCGGGAAACCAATAAGAAACAATTCATGAACTGCTGTTAACTTTATTCAAACACTGCTCACAGAGCAAGGAATTTAATGTTATTTGTGTAAACTATCCCTTTAATATTTCAAATGAATATGCCCAGGGAACAGTTAAACAAATCATGGTAATAAATAGCCTACAGATTTTGTTGTATGCATAGTCATAGAAGACCTATTGATTGAAGTATGTGTATGCACACACAAAGAGGGCTGAAAAAAGAGGAGCGTTATTTTTCCCCGCCAGGTGCCCCTGAAAAGCTCAGTGTGCGGAGCCATTTCCCCTCTCTAACACACACAGAGAGACAGGCCTAGCTGCAACACACAGACACTTTGAGCTCATTACTGGCCATTCACAGGCTAAAAGCCCATCTCTGTGTCCTCTCTGTGAGGATACTAATTTCACAACAAGCCCATTTGTTAGAGGCTAGTGGTGCGGGGGGATGCTGGGGTGGGGGCTGGGGTGGGGGCTGGGGTGGGGGCTGGGGTGGGGGCTGGGGTGGGGGCTGGGCTGGGGGTGGCGGGCGGGCGGGGCACAGATAGAGATATAGAGACAGAGAAATCCTCATGGGGAATGCCTCCACACTCCCTCTACCCTGCCTCTCGCTCCTAAAATGAAAGACAATTGTGTAACTACCCCTCCATTATTCTCCATTTGTTCATCGCCAAATGTATTCCGAGGCATTATCTTGCTCTGAAAGAGAACGCCTTTCCCCCTCCATTCCATTTCAAGAACCAATTTTATCCTATTACCGCCTTAAAGAGAGAGGGGGAGAGAGAGAAAGAGAGAGGAGAGAAGGAAGAAGTATTTTGCTTGTTTGTCACGTCCCAACGTCCCCTTGTCTTTACCTACACCAGGCCTGAGCAGATGTCTATCAGTGGCCAGACATTAGACCCAACTAAAGCCCCCGACAAAGCACAACAACCCATCCTTTAACCTCCTGTAAACAGATTATCTGCAAGTAAGGGTCAACCACTACTAAAGGCACTGCTGACTGAAACACACCACACACACACACACACACACACACACACACACACACACACACACACACA